>VZRS01009604.1:0-61401 GCA_013398055.1 Ifrita kowaldi | reverse complement strand
AAGGGAAGGGAAGGGAAGGGATGAGAAAAAGAGACAGCAGATCTATTCTCTGGATATATGAAGTCATGAAATATGCTGCATTGAATACACTACCAAAGCTGAAGTTAAGAACAATGACGTGAATGAGAAATATTTCCAAGATAAAGCTAGTCTAAACCCGTGTGTCTTTCGAAATTAAAGCAAGTGATGGGAGAAAAAAAAACTACATGCATCCTTCTTTTCCAGAGAAAATCAAATTTATGCTGTGGCTTTCTTTCCTGGTCTTCGGAAATGTGTCACTATTAGGTCTACAGATGATCAGGAATCATTTGGTCATTACAAAATCGTCTTTGACTCTCTGTTCATGTAGATGCTGTCACTGAAATACAGGAAATGTCTTTGCTTCTGATGTGTTCAGTTTGTAGAAGTTGACTTTTGCACAATTTTTAGAAGACTTTGACTCACTTGATGTTCAATATCATCATCTTACTCAGTGTGCAAAAAAGATCCTGGTGACTATCTTACTAATTTTCCAGAATTTTTCTGAGTATAATGATTAAATGATTGTAAAAACTACTTTCATGGAAGTTTTCAAAAGACTTAACCTGTAGATTAAACTAGTACTTAACTGCCAAGTAGGTGTATCTTGTATCTTTTCCTTTCTTTTTTTCTGAAAGAGCTATGGAGGTGTCATTTCTGCAATGAGTATTTTATATTAATTACATTTCTGCTGCAAGTTGGATATCTGTACAGAATAGATTAACTTGGATTTAACTTGTTTTGTGCAAAAGGAGACCCAAGAAGAGACAGCATAATCAACTTGTTTTTTCTCTTGTGCTCTTATATTGGAATGATACCATGAATTAACTTATATTCAGAAGAAATTGAAAGGTGAAAAAAAGGTGAAAACTCTAGATGAACTTTGGAAACAAAAGAGAATAATGCACAAATTTTGCTGCATTTATTGGAATTTTTTGGTGCTTACAGTTTATTCCATTCGTACTGTTCCCATCTGCAGCACCAGCTTGCTTTTCTTCCCTTAGGACTGCAGGGTGTTTTAATAATAGGCCTTCAAGACCCCCATAGCAACAAGAAGTCTGATAAAATAAAGAGAAAAAGGAGCTGAAGTGATCCCTAGAGACGGAAAACACATTTTCCACTTTTCATTTCCATTTCACAACAGAATGATGGGCTGAACTAATAAAAGCCCATTGGCATTCCAACAAACCCAAACAGAGTTTGCCTGTTGGGTAGTAATTATATGTGCCAAGTATTCACATGCATAATTAAGTAGTGCTCTGTTTCTTTAAATAAACATAATTGCACAGAAGCCAAAATTGTCAAATGGTTTTCTCATTATTTGAACTAGAGAATAATAAGAAAAGTTTTCCAGTAAAATTTTATTTCCCTGTCAGGTCTCATTGGTAAGCTCAGTTGACTTACAGAAATTAATTCAGTTGACATGAGAAATCCTCAGATATTATTAATTTCTGAAACACATTGTCATCATTTGGCCAGAGATGCAAAGCATGTCAGTTCCTACTAGCAGCCAATAATCTAATCCTAACCAACTCTTTGGATTTGGTTCTAAACAGTTTAAGTTTTGCTTGCCTATCAGTACATACATGTCAAATTGACAGAGGTGCTGTTGTGGATCAATAAGGAATGTCCTGCCTAACCATCTGCCAGCTGTACCTGTATTTTCAAACACTTTCTCTTTCCTGAGCAATATTCCTTTGCCAGGCAACCCTGTGTTGCTCTCTTAGGTTGCCTGCAGGTGCATTTTCCATGACAACATGTGGGAGGCACAGAAGAACCTGCGTGTCTCTAGCTGGATTGATCCTGGTGGTGAGCTACACCGCAACAGCCGCCGTACAGCAGCATCATTCCAGACAGGGAGGGAAGACAGAAATCACTCTGTAAAACATCCTGGCACACGTGAGAGCAAGTTTCCTAATTCCACAAAATTAGTCAATAAACAATATGTATTTGTGCCATTAATACTGTCCTTTCAGGAAGGAGATATAAGATCACTGTATGACACACTGAGGATAAGAGGCTTGTGGCTGAAAGCACACTGGGAAGAGGAAGGATGTCTCAGGCACTTTTATTCATTAGCTGTGCTGGAACAGCATCTCTGACTCCTGATCGTACAGGTTCAATGCCGTGTCATATGCTATTTGCATATTTGAATATCCTTTTCCCATCCTCCTTCAGACTTATTACCTCAAATATTTATCAATGCAGGTAAAACACACTGAAAAACAGGATAGGTGAAAGAAATCTTTCTCCCACATCAGTAATTCTGTATTCCAATTATTGTTTTTTTTTCTTTTTCTTTTTTTTGTGCACAAATGCAAACATGGGCTTACCAGAACATATAGGAAATGCTTTCTGGGACAACATTAGGAAAACGCTGTTGGTTTTGGAAAGTGTCTCCTTAGAATGTGACCAGTTAAAAGCTGTGGCTTGGATACTAAATGGGTGATGATACATTTTCACACAGACATTTATGGCCTTGGCTATGTATGCAAAGGGATAATTTTATTCGTCAAATCTGAAAAGGGCAGTACCTTAACTGAGACATGTTATCCCCGTAATCTGTGAAGAACTCCATAGTGGATAGGCAGAAGAGAGATACCAGATCTCTAAAAGTTTCATGCAGAAAGAAACTGCATCTCACTAACATGAGTGAAGTCATACCACTGCAGAGGTGGTATGACTTCACTCATGTTAATGAGATGGGACTGGCTTAGAATTTAAAGAGCCACTCAGATGAACCCAAGGCAGCATAAGAAAATCCCATTAGTGACATAGAAGAAAAAATAATTTGATATCAGTGTTCCTGAGTGAATCCAGAGACCTGTATGCTAGCTTCTGGTTTTTGAAGAAATCCTATAATTAGAAAGTATTCAAAGGCAGCTCTGGGCCATGTTTTTAGCTAAGGAATTATCATCAGACAAACTTATTAATAAGCCATAATTGTTACTGAGTGTACCTTAGGAAGTTTTAGTATGACTATATTTCAGAAAAAGTGTTATTTGTGGGCTGTTTCACAATGCTATTGTGATTTCAGAAAGATTTTAAAGTTTAATTAATCACCTGGGGTTGGTCACCAAGACGATACAGTACTGTGTCTTCTCTTTCATTAAACAGGAAAGCGTAAAACTAAAAATTAAAGATATTCAATCAGAAAGCTGCATGTCTGTGCAGATCTGTTGTTATTACTCCCAAGGGCCTTGGTTTCTGTTCTGAAAATATTTCAGGAAAGTAGAATTACTGTAAATAAATTTTTGTTAATAGAAACAGCATTGAAATATACTTTTGAAAATAAAAGGAATTTTGTTCCTTTTTTTAAATTTGATTTGAACAAGTGGCTTTATACACTGTTCATGCTTCTCATGGAATTCTCTTCTAGTGGCCTCTTAATCCTCAACATTCCTGAAAATTTATAATCAAAGTTAACCCAAAAGTAATAGATATACTTCTCCCTTCTGTTTTCTTCTTTAAAGACACAGCCTTTTTTAAGTCCATTTTGGTCAGGGGAGAGTCAGTAGATATTCCTTCAGAGATGAAAATTTGATTCAGATTTACTGTTTTTTTTTTCTTTCACAGTTGAAAATACAATATAGATAACTTGAAAAAGGGGGAAAGGAAGTTCCTTGCTGTTTTTAAAGGATTCTTAATCTTTGTGTGTGTGTGTCTGTGTGTGTGATTAAGAGTTGTGGGAAATTAAACTTGCATGTTTAAAAAACCCCAACCAAACAAACACATCTGTCATCACTGCATGACAGTCACATTAAACATGACTTGCCTGAGAGACTATAAAGTCCTACAAGTACCTCAGTTTCCTGTTTTACATCAATTATATTGCTAGACATTTTTTTTCCCATGGATCCTTGTAGCTTCAACTTTTTCATTTGTAATTATTGTTTTTTGAAGTGCCAGAAGTAATTTCAGCCAAGAACTCTGGCAAGAACACTGCTAAGTTCGTGAAGAAAGTAGTGACAGAGAATGTCTGTTGCATGGACCAACTCCATTAATCAATGATACTAGGTTCATTATTATAATTTATTGGGATCACATGCTTGAAAGGGAACATAAAACTGAAATTCAAAAACACTACTCTAGGTGCCCTCATGAAAGGAGAGTGTTAATATTAGACCTTGGACAAATCCCAGCCAGTTGATTACATTTTACCTATCTAGAAACTGTGGGAAATTTTATTAGATATATCAATTCTTAGAGCTCAGCTGTTCTGCTGTTCCTGGAGAACTTAAACACAATTATTTGTAGAGCATTGAAAAACAAAGGATTAAGAAGCAACGTTTTTCTGAAGAGGTGAAATTGGATATTATGAATACTTATGTTCCAGTTATAAATTAGTGGACAAAGCTGATAGATACTTCAGCATTAAGCCTTGCAAAAGTTATTAAAATTTGGGATTGATTCCATATGAAACCTTTAAGAATTTCCACTGCTAGACCAGAGACTTAGTCTCTAGACCAGAGACTGGCAACTAAGCATAGGTAAAACGAACAGCCATTACAAGACAATTAATACCATTATTGTGATTCTCTCCTGTATTAATAAGGGACATATATATTGTTATTTTCATGCATCTTCTGTTGTTCAGTTTTTATTCCAAAGCAAAAATATTAGTTATTCTTACTAATTGAAATCCTATTTCGCAGGTCTAGGAGATGCCAAGGGAAATAAAATAAAATTATCTACCCTAATGGATCACAATTATTACCCCTACCTGCATCACAATTATGCACTATTATTACTAAAAAAATACCTGGTCCTGTAGAGGTGCGTTCAGAGGAGGGCCACAGAGTTGGCTAGAGGGATGGAGCACTTCTCTGAGAAAAGGCTGAGAGAGCTGGGGGTGTTCAGTCTGTAGGAGTCTCTGAGAAGATGTTATTGCAGCCCTTCAGCACTTAAAGGAGAACTTTAAGAAAGATGAGGACAAACATTTCATCAAGGTGTGTTGCAACAGGATGATGGGTAATGGTTTTAAACTCAAAGAGAACACAATTTAGATTCAATATAAAGAAGTTTGGAGGGGTTTTTTTTTACAATGAAGGTGGTGATGAAATGCTATAACAGGTTGCACAGAGATGTCAGATGTCCCATCCCTGGTAATATTCAAGGTCAAGTTGGAGGGGACTCTGAGCACCCTGCTCTTGTTGAAGATGTCCCTGGTCATTGCAGGGGAGTTGGACTGGATGACCTTTAAAGGTCCCTTCCAACTCAACTCATTCTGTGATTGTGGGATTCAGTACATAAGTGCTCAGACTTCAAGGTGTAGGGAACCCTGTAACTTCCTAGACTTACACAAATTTAACGAGCAATTTAATAGGAATTTGTGGTTTTCGTTTCTTTCTGTACACAAAGCTACTTGTGAATATTGAAGTGGAATAAATGAAATGGAATAAATTAAGGAATAAATGACCTATGCAGTTGCTTGAATAGACCAGTGGTTAGAGCACAAAGTTGTAAGTTAAGAGACTTTGCTGCTCTTTCCCTTTGTGACATTTAATTGCCCATGAAAGATAGACTTCTCTGTTTCAGTTTTCTCATTGTCACAGTCAGTCTAGTGAAATTTGTTTTCCTCTCAAATATGCTATGAAACTTAAAAATAGTGACATGCACTGTAAAAAAGCCTCAGTACAACTACAAGGTATGATTTTAAGATGATTTTGGTTTATAATTGTGTACCTATATTGCTACTGTTTTATCATTAGTCAGATTACTCTTTCAGTGCTTTCGAGTATATATGAAGATGGTAACAATCTGCTAAGGTGTTATGACATTGCTTGTTGCTTCATTCTAAAGATCATCCTACTCTTACTTGGCTCTGTAATGTGTAGAGGGGACAAACACCTCATGCTGGCTGAGCTGGAGCATTTACACTGATATCCAGGAGGAGCATACAAAACCAGACAGCTGTTGCTAAAATATCTATCTGCTGTTGCAGTTGGCGCTTCTTCTGCTCTCGCTGCTCCCAATCTGTGGCCCCCAAGGTCTGAGCGACACTGGGTTTGCCTAAGCCAGGAAAATTGAGCCAATTTTTGTAATGAGAAAATTGAAGTGCTATTGCAGAGGATTAGTACCCTCCTGCTGCTTACCGCAGAATGATGGGACCTTGGTGAAGGAAAGACTGGTACAATGACACAGTATCAGTAAATGCAGCAGCTTATGACTGCAAACAAAAACAATATTTTGGTATTTTGGCTAAGTGGCACCAGAACACTTTCAACATCTAATTAGATTACAGTTCAAATGCACCCACATTTAATGTGTGATGATATTAATCCACCATCAGAAAATATAAGCAAAAGTCACCAGATGTTGCACTTTGACTGATTAAACATTTTTTTTTCTCCTTCCTAATAAAATGTCCTGCTGTCTATGTGATTTTGCTGGCTGAAATGTGGCATGCGCCAATAACTCTTTATGTAAGAGCAGGGACCATAATCTGCAATTCCACTGTCTCAAGAGAGATGTATGTCCATCAGGCTAAAGAATCATATTATTTCTTGTTCTAGCTTTGTCACTCTTTCCCTCCAAGTGTCTAAATAATCCACAGAATGTGTCAGCTTCAGTAGCAACAATTAAATTACTTCTTGTGATCTTTTTTTCCCAAAAAGCACAGATCACACTTGATTCAGGAACTTTCTTGAAATGACAGAGATTGAGATTTAAATCCTCATTCCAGGAAATGGAAAATGTGACTTCTAGCACTTCATATCTTGATGGAGTATTATAATTACAAAACTACTAAATATAGGGGGACATCTACTAGTACTGTATTCTGTTTTAGGTATATTCTGAAATAAAAAAAGGGTCTTCCTTACTTTTATAGGGTAAGATCTAGTTTAATTTTATGGGAGGATCCAAAATGTTTCCAGTACAAGTAGGAGCCACTCCTCTGCAGCCCAAATAAGTGTGCTTGAGCTAAGGAAGGGATAGAATTAATTTCTTTCAGGTCACATCCCTGTCTGATGTGTTTCCTGGCTCCTGCCTTATCCACCTTCTTTTTACAGCATTTGGGATGTTGTGCATCCCCACTCTGAAACCACTAATTCTTTTGGGACTCTCTGACAGAGCCTCTGCATTCTGCTGGAAACTCTTGAGCTCAGTGTGGTCCAAAAACTTACCAGTGGGGTGACTGAATTTTAAGGCTTGAATACATCTTCGCCTACATTAAAAGTTGTCCTGGTTTTGGCTGAGGTAGAGTTAATCATTACATGTGATGGGTCCCAACTCTCCTGGAGATGGCTGAACATCTGCCTGCCCAAGGGAAGCAGTGAAATGATTCTGCGTTTTGCTTTGCTTGCGTGTGTGGCTTTTGCTTTCCTTATTAAACTGTCTTTATCTCAACCCACGAGTTTTCTAGCATTTACCCTTCTGATTCTCTCCCTGATCCTGCTGGTGTGGGAATGAGTAAGCAGCTGTGTGGCACTTGGCTGCTGGCCGGGGTTAAACCACGACAGAGCACAACTGCTGTAATCTCGGTCTTTAGCTGGTGGTTTAAACAGCACTCTTGGAGCTCCTGTTCTTTTTTGCTGACAATAACAGCAGCCCTCAGCCACAGAACCCCACAGTCAGCTACACAAATTTAAGTGGTGTTGAACATGGACCTTCACTGCTGTACAAGCTCTCTTAGGAAGTTTGTAGCTCAACTGGAATGCAGTCGCTTGTGTCACAACAGTTTTCTGTTTTCTGGCAACTGATTCCATGTACAAACTGTTCACAACTCCTGAAGAAGAGTAGGAGGGTACATCAAAATGTGGAAATATGTTGCAGGGTAACAGTACTGCAGTCAAGGGTTCACAAATACCCTCATGCTTTTGAGTGTCTGGCTTTACCTGTACCTGCAGCAGGCACATGTGATTTTTTGGCACAACACTATGTGTGGGAAGCACATGCTGTTGTAGCAAGGTTTATTTAATGTGTAAATCCTTTGTAGCCACCTTTCCCCTTATTCCCTTTCCACCCTGTTTAAGCTCTGACAATAACACCCTGTCTTCTTACGCTGTTACTCAATCTGCCAAAATCCTATTTTCCCCTGTGTTTGATATATTTAAAAGCAGAAACAAAGAAAATCAGCTAGGTGAACATGAGGAGTTAGTATAAAAGAAGAGCTATGCTAAATCCTTTCTAGTGATTGTCTAGGTTCTAGTGACATAAAGTGGTCCATTTCACATTACCGAGGTCTGTATACACTTTGCCAAGTTAAAAAAAAAATTAAAAACTCTAACAAGTATGCACTCAGACAGAAAAAAAGGCTTCCATGTCTGTCACATGGGTGGAAAGTGCTCCCGTATTTAAAAGAGTGTCAGAGTACAATTTGATAAAACAGCTAAATATAATTATATAATTATAATTTGAAATATCAACTGCTGAGCACAGATTTCTTACCAGTAGAAAATTATCAAAGCCCAGGTTTTAAAGGCATTAACTTACAGTTTTATCTTTCAATCACATTTTCAGCAGTAAAGTCATTTGTTTTGTAAATCACCTCTGGAATGATACTAAACCAGATATCTAAGGTGTGTACAATACTTCCAAAATGTACAAAGCAATTAAATCCACCTCAGCTTCCTGCATTTTACACACTTGAGGATTTGAGTGTCCAATGAATGTTTGTCTATATGATGAAATGCTTTTAACTTGGGGTTGACTAGGTGAAAAAATTTTCTCACAGTGAAGATTCATTCAACATAAAAAATTAGTCAAACAATTGCCCATGCTTGATATACTTACAAATATATTTCAGACTCTATAAAAGCTGAGATTGGGAAAAAGAAAACAACAAATGAACAGAAAGAAAAAATGAAAAGGTCTCTGGTAGTGCATGAAGGTAGAACTCTTCTGCTTTTTCTTACTCCACACACTTCTAATTTTATATTCATTTAACAAAAGGACATGCTGCCTACTTACTCAATGCATGTGTTGTATTTCCCCTTTAACCTTTTCCTTCAGTAAGAACATTAGTAGCCTGTCATTTTCCATTTTAAGTAGGTACCATACTGATTTGTCTTTTTTAATGTATTTATTACCTCCTTTACATTTTAGTTCCTTTTTCACAGTGAAAATCTTGACCCAGTTAAAGACTGGGGACCAAACTTTGCCCTGCTATTTTGTAACATGTTCGAAAACATGAATGGTTTTGCTTCAATGCAGCACATATCCATGTTGGCACATGCACATGTTCATGTTTTGTTTAAAACACTGAACAAAACAATGTTAAACATTTTTATTCTAAAATAAAATGAAGACAAGCCCAAATTATTCTCATAACTCAAAAATTATTTCTTTATTTATATTAGCAAATTTCAAAACCATTACATTATTAGAGCCAGCTTGCTTCTGATGGGCATAAACTGAGATTATATCATCAGAGGGTAGCATTGCACCTAGCAATTTATGGAAGGCACTTTCATTGTATTTAGCAGTTTGAAAGTATCACATATGACACAACTTTTGGACTATGTGCAGAAGCCTAAAAAAGTCTTGGCTTTATGTTAAATTTTCAGATTTGCAACATCTATTTTTGGGTGTGGAGGTGGGGTTGGGTGTGCAAAGCACTCCATCTGCTCAAATTATGTAATACTTTAACACCAATATTACTGCTTTTGCACTATTAACTGACCAGCTTTCCCTTCTTTATCTATCCTTTTTTTTCTCTCTCTTACTGTCAAAAACAGAACATTAACATCTGCAAAGCAGAGATTAGACTCATACATCATATTGATTTTTTTCTTTTTTTTTTGAATGCTGGTATTTCTTCAAAAATCTCTCCCTTGTGATACATTGCATGGAGAAACTGACAAGTCTGCAGGCAGCAAACAACCTTGAAGCACTTTCACTGCTGTTCAGAAGTAATTAATGATTATGTCTCTACTCTCACCCTACATGTCCCACAGATACTCATATTTGCTCTCATACTGTGGAGACATGGAGTACTTGTTCTACAGAGATAATCATCCAGAAGGACATTAAGAATGTCAGTTTGGATCTACTTCTTAAAACAGTACAGTACTGAACATTTTATGGCTACTTTATTATTATGATTGAGATTTATATTCCCATGGGTTTAGTCCTAAACCAGGAAGAAAGGTATCTCTTGTGTTGTATTAAGGTAGTGGTTATATAACTCTGACTTTTTCAGAAATTAGAAGCCTTAAAGTGTCATTAAATTGAAGAATAAGAGTCACATGTAATATGGATCTGATAAAATGTTATGATTTCTTTGAAAAGGGCTTGTGGACAAGAACTGAGGAGTTTTTTTCACAGTTATTGAATGTTGACAATGAATGAGGTAATCAGTCTACTCAGCTATTGACCAGCTCCAAAGTGAGTATGGCCACATTAAACACCATTGATTTGATAATAGCTTTTTTTTTGATGAATTGAAAGTGGAAAAATGCCAAACAAAAGGCTATAATAGAGAGGGGTGTTAGGATGTGTGACCATAAGGAGGGCTGGGAAAGGGAGGAAACTAGGATCACTACCAGCACTGATTTAAAAAAAAGGGTTTCTAGATCATGGTGGACAGAACAGACATGGCTGTCTGCTCTAAGTATTTGTCTTTATCCTGCAGAACTATTACACACACAATGTATCCTTTATCACTAAGTAAAGTGTGTGAAACCAACATTCCTGTGGAAGAATTGGTTATTGCTTTTTTTAGCTGTCAAAAAATACTCTGTGTGCCATAAGAATCCATTTAATTGAGAATTTGAGACTGTGACTCCCTAAAATAAGAAGGTGAGAGATCAGCACTTGTTTTCTTCTAAACTACCCAGTGATGCAAACAGTGAAGTGAACAGGGTGCATTCATTCCTCACTAGGCATCTACTTATCACCGGCTGCTTTAAATGAGTTTCATAGCTTATAATACTTGTACAAAGTCCCTTGCTCATATGCTGTAAGAACTTCTAAAAATTATCTTAAATGGCTTTCACCACTAGAACCTGTCTGTCCAGTTTGTTTGTACAGTATCTCCCAAGTGTAAACTAACCTTTCCCTCTATGTAGAGATGAAGCACTGCACAGCACTTTGTGGTACTCTTTGAAAAGATAAAGTGAAATATAAGTGCAAAGAATCATTACCAAGGAAAAGTGGATTACGTACTCAATGAGATAGTTACATGTTTTTGGTGATGATCCAGCCCATGTCAATTCACAAGAGTAAATCACTTTGTATACTTTACTAATTTAGAATGAATGGCAGCTAGAAATGTCTAATAGATATTTGGAGCTGAAGGTCAAGTCATTTATTATTGTAAAGGCATATTCCTTGAGATTTGCAATGAAGTTTGATGTATGGCCTTGATTCTGTTTTAATATACCTGTTTCTATAATGACTACCTGCATTAATTTGCTTTAGGAATGGAAGAAATATACTCCAAGTGGTTTTGATGTGCTAATACTTAATCCTGCTAAACTACCTTCATCCTTGGTCTATATAAAATGTGTGAAGTTTTTGCTCAGTGATGCCAAGAAATTCTTGGATGTAAAACTGGCAAGGTCCGATGCAGAGAAAGGTGAAAGAGTACTTATCAGTGCATGATGCTATAAAAACCATAGTTTTGTTGCCAGGTCTCTAATTAAATTACCTTTTATTGCCTTTTTTTGGATTTATTTCTCTTCTTTAAAGCTTTATCTTGCCTCATAAGCAAGATTTAAGATGTAAGGGTAGCTGTCCTTCAACTGTTCTCCAGCTAAACATTTCCTACAATCACCAGCCTATTAAAGTTCGGAAAAATAAAATGGTGCTTAAATAGAACACAGACTTGCCATGAAATAAAATGGATGACACAAATGAGTAGGATTTTCAAAATAACAGTTCCTAGAAGCTTAAATCCCTTCAAAAATCAGATTTTGGGACAGATACTGACTCTCGATATCTAAAGTATTACTTACATGCATGTGCCCAAGTGACACAAAAGACCAGTTTGAAAATCTCCCTGACAGCTTAGTCTTCAGAGCATCCATACACATCAGTACTTCAATCTTTTTAATTCCCTAGGTATTTATAATTCTTATGGAGTGCATGTCCAGGTTGCTTGATCTGAGAAACAGTGTCTGACACAGCAGCTTGTATGTAATATACTTGTTATGTCTCTCTCCCAGCTGCAATATCTGTGAAGCTCAATCTGTTTTATGTTCACACTACATTTTATACAACCCATCAACAATCAGATTAACAGAGGACATAGTTGCCATTATCACTTTCATTTAAAAGCATGGGGTGGTATCAGTCGTGCTTTTCATCAAAAGCCACTAAACAATTCCAGCAGCTTTCAATTGAGCAAGAAACTTTCATTCGAAAGCATTTATCATTGTATGAGGCTTCTGTTCCCTACATTTAACCTGCTGGGGCCTGCTGCATGAACAAAGTAAAATGCATATTCAGTGAAAATATGGAAAACCAGCAAAAATCATTTATCTGGAGAGAAATAAGTAAGTTAGAGAACATTTGCCAAAAATACGAGGGAGATCTTTCCTAATAAAATGTTGAAGTCTTTTACACAGAACTGATGTACAGCAGCTGGAAATGTCTGATGGAGACGGTTCTTTAAAGAAAATATTGCCAGCATTGTTGGAGGACGGTTTTAAATGCTGCATAGCATAATAAGGAAAGCATTTTAAATTCTGTCAAAGAAGTGAGCAATAGCTGAGAATCAAAAGGAGTATGCTCAAAGTTAGCATGTTTTCTATTGGTTTGACAGAGAAGCTCATTTTACTTCATTTGCTTCAGCAGAATCCTGCACACCACAAGGGTTCTATCATGACTGATGTTTTAATAATGCAAAGGTGGCACCTAATGTAGACCATCCAATGAGGGACACTAATATCTGCTTGGATCTGCTCTAATCACTGACTGCCATGTGGGAGGATGGCAGCATGGACAGAGTTGTCAGTCTTGTGTAGTGTCAAGACAAGAAGAAATTCAGAAATATACCACATTCCTGGAAAGAACATTACTGAGGACAAAAGCAGTGACAGGAATAATTTTGTCAGCTCAGGCTGACCAGCCGCAGACTGGTCAAAAAAGAAAATGTTTTGGATTCAAGCATCAGAAGAAGAAACCTGTACTATGCAAATGTGGATATTTCAAGACAATAAGTTTCATCTTTTTCTCTCTTTTCTATAAACTAGTGGACAGATTTAGGGTTTGAACTGAACACTAAATATCTGTTTTCTACACGTAGTGTTACCATACTTTCTGGTGATCAGAAAGAGGGGTGCTTGCAACTTATCACAGGTGTGTTGTTGAGATATTTACTAAGATACTCCCATGTTGCCTTAATTGCTGCACTGTGCCGGCTTTTGGGTGTCATTAAACCATAAGACTTTTGAAGTAAAAATCAGTACAGGAAATACTAATGCCTTCATTTGATTTTAAAAATATTGCTTAATTTGGATCATTAGAGTCGCAAGCAGTATTTTGTGCCATGCAAGCAAGAGCTACATGTGGACTAATTAATACTTTTGGGAGACTCATTTTAGAAGACTGAGCATTATGGTAAAGAAGTAAAATGCCTCTAAAAATTAAATTTCTTCTTTTGATATAAAATACACAGAGACCCAGTGAGCATGACCCTTCACAATAAAATACCATAATACAGCAAAGAATAGTCAAGTACCATGACACCTGGCTTATTAGCTTTAAAACATAAATTAATCTGTTGGAAAATTAGGAATGTATTATGAGACATATGAGGGATTGCAAAAACCCAGAAGTTCCAAACACAAATCTAAAACCATTCAGTCTGGCGTGTTCCTTGCCTCACTAAATCAGGGAAAATGAGTTTTATGAACAATCCACCAGATGGGAAAATGTTCAAATACCACAAAATGTTGATCAGATTTATTTGAAAAGCAAGCTGTAACCATATGCATATGCGAGGAAGTAAAATGGATTTTCAAATATGCAGTCACTGCTGTCAAGCTTGCAGCTGTATGAATTTAATGCTATATTGCTGTTTCTACTGTAGACTTTCTTGATTTCACTTACCTATTTGCCAGCTAGTATGATTAATATTGATTCAGTATTACAAGCAATTAAATTGGAAAACATAAACAATCTTTCTACTGGCTTTTCACCAGACAGTACCACATATCTGGTTTTTTTTTACAAGAGGGGTCTCTGAGACATAGTAATATTGCAGCATCCAAAATATTTGTGCACAAACAGACCACACAGATATCATGGCATTTTTACAACTCTGGGATTTATTTATAAATCTTCTCAGATTACAATAATTTATATTTATTCTACTGCACTGACATCAGTTGATCTACTGGAGTCAGAAGAGAGTATATAAATAGTTATGTCTGCGTGATAATGAGTACACTTTCTATTTTAGATTTTTAACGTTTTATTTGTTCATTAGAATGGGAAACTAAACCAGAGATAAAATATATGATTAAAATATATGGATTTAAATATATGGTTCACTCCTACAGAAAACAATCAAGCGATTCCTTAAGTTTTTGTTTCAGAAATACTTTTTGTTATATCAAGTCATGAGATACAATATAATTTTTATTTGTTTAGTTTATTTATTCAATTGTTATTTCTATTTATAATCTTTTTAACTGCAATTTTTCAGAAGTCAGTCTTAATATTAGGTTAGGTAATTAAGCAGTCCTTTTCATAATGTATTTTTAAATGGCAGAAGTTTGGGTTATTCAAAAAATCAAGTGATTTAAAAATATGTCCGATTACGACCCAAGTCACCAGCAACTGAGGAAAATCTGGACATCAAAAAACATTTGTGCTCATGCAAGGAGCACCATTTGAATTCTCTTACAGCTTTGTCTGGTCTCTTTGACTGAGAGAAGAAAGTTTGTATCAGGTCCAGTGAGTACAGAGTACAAAATCATTCTCCTGAACTGTTAGATTAGATTTGTGTTTTTTAGAAGGTACTTATCGAGTTGCTGTTATTTTGCTGACAGTCATGACAGTCATTGCCAATGTTTTGGGTTTTTTAATTTTTACCTTTCGGGACATTTATTACACTTCTGGTAGTTTCCTACATCCCTGACTTTCTTGAATCACAGTCATATTGTTGCACTATGTTGAACTGGGTTTTTAAATACCAGCTACCCCTATCCAGTGGCTTGGATATAACACAATTTCTTCTAGTATGGGTCTTCCACGCTGGGACTGCATTGGTTCTGTTCCAGATTGCAACCCTGACCTCATGCAGGATCTTGACTCCTTCAGCAACAAGCTCAGTCCTCAGGCATGTTGGGGCTGTTGGCAACTCCTTTGTGTTATGGGACACAGGTGGTACCCAGTCATGGTTCATGTTGAGTTCTCATCCACCTTCTATCAGCAGTTGTTCAAGATATAATCCAATAACTAAATCCCTCTCCTAGCCTACTAGGAGGGAAGTGGTTTTGATTAATGATTTGAAACAAACAGAAAGAAAAAAGAAACCTAAAAAAAGACCAAGTAGAATTGTATGGGTTAGATTTTTTTTCTCTTCCTCTTTCTCTCTTACTATTATGAAGTTTTTAATTTTTTTATATTTTATTTTTATTTCTTTTACTCCTATCGCTCTCTTTAGATGTAAGTTCACTGGAAAATAACCACTGTTAAGTACTGTGCATCATCTAGCAGAGGGTGACATTTCAATTAGCTGGAATATTTTGGAACTGTCAAAATAAATTTTAAATACCATCAGGCTAGGTCGAAGTGATCCTGGTGTCTTACTCACTGGGCTTTGAACTGAAATTTTCAAATGGTGACTGGATGTTGGCATTATTCCTCTTTAAGAGGAAAAATGCATAGAGTTTAATCAGCCCCAGAACCAAAAGAACAAGTTGAAGGAAAAGGTGTCAGGGATGTCATAGGTATCTCTATCACGTGAAAAAAAAAAAAAAAATCAGGTAATCTAGTAAAATGTGGGATATGACAAATTCTGCTTTGTCTTAAAAAAGATCAGGTGTGAACCAGAGATTTTGAAATGAATGGATGTACTATATGCCAAGGTAACATTAAGATAAATTTCTTATTTTCAGTCAGAAGACCTAATTATTCAAATTTATCCCTCCCATGGTTCATCTCTCTCTCTCCTTCTTAAAATCCTCACCTTCATGCAGGAGGGTTACTGGGAGATGTTTTCCCCCTCCCTTCTAGTTACAGAAAGGAGGGTTGTTCCCAGCTCACTATCCCCTCTCAACAGACCAGTGGCCTACACCAGCATCATTCAAGGGAAACACACCCTTGAAATCTAAAATGAGACAATTTCTCTGTCTTTCTTGGCCCATGCTGGCAGTCTTGCCAAACAACTCTACAGCAAGAATTGACCAATTCTGCACATTTTCACTAATTCACAGCACTCTCCGTGCAGTCCTTGCTGCAATTACTATTCTTTTGATGAATATAATCAAACTCTCCATTCACCTTTAAGGAGAATTTACTTTATACAAAAACAAAAACTCTGCTGTAAAACTAGATGAGGTTCAAGGTGATTAACTTCCTTGTGTAGTCCCAGCTGGTTTCAGATGTATTATGCTGAGTTATCACAGAGGTTCTTGGGAAAGCTTTGCTTTATTTGGTGACAGTTTCTCACTGAGCGTTCTTAACTAAGAGGTGCTGCTGCACTGTTTTGCTCAGATTCTGCTAAGAGAGTTGACTTCTAAAAGTACGATTTATTTTAAAAGAAACAGGTAAATCATGGGTGCAATAACACACACTTGGATTTTCAGAGCAGAGACAGATGATTTACTCTGTTGTGACAAACTCTTAGAATTTTATCCCAAGGATTAACATATAGAATCACAGAATCGTTAAAGTTGGACAAGATCTCCAAGATCATTGAGTCCAACCTTTGACCAAACGCCACCATACCAACTAAACCATAGCACTAAGTGCCACGTCCATTTGTTTCTTTAACATTTTCAGGGATATTCATGTCTTTTCTCTGAATTTCAAAACTCCTAAAAAATATTTGCAAGGAGTATTTTTTAGAATGAATTTTAAGTTAGAACATGTTGATCAGGAAGTAATGACTGAAAAGTCTACCTTGAACTTTCAAATTCTGAGGGGGAAAAATGCCTTTCCCTCTCCACATTTTTGATGTCTTTTCTTGTGGTGGTATGATGCTGGTCAGGCACCAAGCACCACAGAAAACTATTTACTTACTTGCCTCTGCTATAGCTGAGCAGAGAAGAGGAAATTAAAACTTCATTTTCATGAGATAAAATAAGAATTATTGAGGAAAATGGAAAAACTTCAAGGCAAAACAGGTCCAAACTTAACAGAATAAAGAAGATTTATTACTAACAGAATTAAAAGTAAAAAGAGTAATGAGAAACCAAAGCAAACTTTCAGAACTCTTTTCTCTTCCAGTACCTCTCGCTTTCCACCAGCCCACGCAAGGGAAACAAACATGGGGTTTTGGTCAGTGTTTAATTTCTTAAGAGTTTTTCTCTATGTTTAAGGAAAAGAGTTTCTTCTGCTGTGCCATGGGATTCCTCCCATGGAAGATAGTTCTCTGCAAACTTCTCCAGCACGGCTTTAAACTTCACAAACAACAGTCCGCCCGAATCTACTGCAGTGAAAAAAATCCCTCCAACGAACTCTTGCAGTCATCTCACAATTGCCATCATGGGTCATAATAGTCATGGGGTTTTAGTCTTTTAAGGATGAGCTATTCCAGCCTGAAAGGAAAGGCTCTCTTCTTCAATCTTGAAAAGCCTTTCACAGCATCTATGGGCTCTGGTGTGAGCACTTTTCCTTTACGGGCTGAGTGTGGATTCCTGCACCCCCGCCCCGCCCAGTGTACCTCATCTCATGAATTACAGGGAAAACAATTTGCTGTATTATAGTCGTCACCACAGCTTGCAGGAGAATTTCAGCTGCGGCACTGAGAGCACCTTCTCTCGCTCTTCTCCTCCACCTCCCGTGGCACTGCCATGTTGGCCTCCGCACGTGACATCACCTTCCCTTTTCTCTGACTTGGAAGAAAGTTGGTATCTCTAAGTTTTCAGTTGAGAAGTTGATCTTGTTCAGGCTCTGCATCGGGGAAAGGCTCACCCTGTCTTTCGTTGCCGGTTGTGTGGGTTTTTTGCTTGGTTCAGTGCAAGCCGTGCTGGCTGCGCGGAAGGGCCCGCCAGCCCCAGGGGCCTGCTGGCACCGCGCGGGCTGTGGCGGCCTCAGATGAATCTCAGCCGTGCAGTCCCAGCCTCAGTTCGGAGGGATTTTATGGCTGCATGGCTGCTCGTGGCTCCAGGGTGGCTTTCTCCCGGCAGCCTGGCCCCGTGCCACTGCTCTGGGGGGGCCTGGGCCCACTCCAGGACACAGCCCAGAGACCCCCCCAACTTGCCACCCTTCCACAGGGAAGCAGGAACAAGAGGAACTTCCCGTGCTTCCTCCTTCTTTAAATATGTCATCGCATGGAGGCGTTACCAGCTTGTTTGATTGGTCTAGCAATCTGCCTATCAACTATGGGCTCTGCGCCACCTCTGAACTGCTAAAAATGCCACATTCCTTTAAAATATTTTTTTAAACATCTCAGAATATCAACTCTATTCTCTCACAAAAAAATAAAAAAGGAAGAAAAAGAAAAGAATATTTTTAACCTCAGAGACTTAAATCAGAATGCTTCTTTTTCTGTGGAGTTCATTAAATGTTTCAATGTCATGATATGTGCACTAATTTATCCGACAAAACCATGCTGATAGTTTGTACCCATGGACACAATGCAGAGGGATGATAGTGGAAGCTTTAAAGGCAAATTATTACAAAGTGGGAAGATCAGCAGTGGTAGCACGTGTTCGTTTAAAATGATAGTGGGCAGGAGTAATTTTAATGTATCCCTGATATGTTTTCATTCCCCACCAGATTAAAGCCAGATTTCCATACTGTTACCTGCTTGGCTTCTAGAGTCCATACAAGAATCTCTTCAGTTTTAAGGAGGTCACAAATATTAAGATAGTTATAAAATATGAGCCCCTGAGAATGGCATCAGTGTCTCTTATTTAGTTTCTCCAGTTTGATTCTATTTTACATTAGACACTTGGGGCAGAGCACAGGAAGCCAATTTGTTACAGCATATGTGAAACAGAAGAAGGGAAAATTGTGAGAAGCCAGATCTCCAGATTATGCTCTGACTGCTTTTTCTGTTACCATTAAATAAAGAAGCGTGACATACTGTCATTCTCCCGGTAGAAATGAATACAGCCTGTGACATGGGCTCATTGCTATTGAAGTGTATGTGAAACCTTGATGGGATTTTTTGGAAGGACACAGGCTCATGATGCTCTGGTCATACTGCCAGAAGCCAGAGATATTGAGACACTTTTCTTTTTTTTTTTTTTTTTTAATTTTTCCTGTAAGGTCAATCCCCTTGAGATTACTCTTCCATCTGGTCGTACGTCTGCCTCATTCCCTGGCTCTGCACTAAGTCAGCTGCTGGCAACTCTAATGTCACAAATACCCCCTTGAGTCATCAAAGTCCCAAACTTGCCTTCTGGAACACATAAAAAAGCAGAGATTAGTAGCAACACCAGCTTCTGTTTTCCAAAGAGGAAAGTAGGTTGACAGCAAAGCTCATTCATATCTGCCTTTAAAGGTTTGGAAATTCTTTGCATTATTAAGTAATCACCATTTCAAGCCTCTGAAGTCCCAAGCTGAAAGACTGATTAGATATTAACCTGACTGCACTGTTTGCTCTAATTTAGATTTATGACTATGTCAGTTTAAGGAATGAATCTCTCATATCAGACACAGAAGTACTGGTTTCCTTGTTCCTATGGAATACAATGTTTCATTCACTGGCAAAATTCCCAGACCTTCAATATGATGGGAATAAATTATGTACGTTTACATGGCACATTTGTGAATTCTTAATTAGGGAATGGCAACCATGCTCTGAAAAGATTCATTTTATGTAGGGAAAAAAAAGAATAAATCCATTAGCACCTATAAATGCAACTTTTAACAGGATTGATAGATTGGTGCTTGCTTTTAATTTTCTTCCATTGTGTTAGAAAGCCCTTTAACCTTTGAGCATTGATTAGGAGCAACGAGTGAATAAGTTCTGGTTGCTTTAGAAGTAAACTTTTCATTTTGTGAATATTATTGCATCTTGTCTAAACTTATTAAAGTAAAAAAACCAAACCCACAAACAAAAAAAATAAAAACAACAACAACAAAAAAAGCAATATTATATAACACGGTTCCAGCCAAAGCTAAGGTTAAATATTGTTGCCCTCTTACAATTTCTGTTATACTACACAGAAAATTAATTTACTGAACTCCTCTTATAACTCTCATGAGTGTTATTTCTGATGTTTCAGAAAGAGAAGAAAAATATTTCACCCTATTCTTCTACAGAGTGCTACAGAGAACCACTTAATTTTCTTTAAATTTCTGTTATATTTACCACCATCAAAAGAAAAATGTTCTTCTCACTCAAAGCTCAGTGAAAGAATCTAAACTTAAGTATGAGAGAATTTGAATACCTATTGACAGTTGTAATTTTAATGCATCTTAACGGGTGCATATTTGACAGAAATTTTGGCTGAAGATGTTTGTGCCTTCATATGTATATATGCTCTTATAATATAAAGAAGATATAAGAGAACATAAAAAGAAGACTGAAACATAAAAAAAGAATTGAAGTTGTTTTTTATCAAGATACTGTCAACAAAATGAATTTACCCAGTCACTATATGCTGAAAAAATGGGAAAAAAAGGCTACTAACTTTCTTGCCCCTTTTCATGGTCAACCGAAGCTGAAACATGACTAAATCTGAGAACTTGAGGACTTCAAGCAAAATCTGGCTTGAGAGTTACCATGCAGGTCCATGAACGGATGATATGTCCGCCATGTCTTAAAGTGTGAGTATAAAATATGTAAGTGGAAAGTTGTACCTGGTGTAGCAAGCTGTAACCTGTACCTCGTTATAAGAGTTACTCCCATTTGAAGGTGCAGCAGCTGCACATCACCTTTATGAGAGAGTTTCAAGGGAAGATAGGGATAGGTGATTAAATTTCTGGTGGAGATCAATCTCTTGATCCCCAAGGCAAGAGCCAAACCCAGAATACATACCCTTCAGCCCAGACACAAGCACCAAGCCTTAGATTGCTTCAGAAGACTCTTCCCAGCTCCTTCCTGCCATAACTCCAGGACTCCCTCAGCCCTGGCCATAAAGCTTGGCTGAGCCACAGGCCAGAGTACCCACTCTCTCCAGAGATAAATTATTCATTGGAAGATAACCTAAATATCAGTCCTGGTTGGCCTGGGAAAATGTTTCCCAGACCCCTATGACAACAGCTCTAAAATTTTCTTTCTCTCAGCCTTAATCCAAATATAACTCACAGTCAAGGAACTCATCTCTTCACCACGAGAAATCCTAAGCACAGAGAATTTTTATACCCCTTCATTTCCCTTGAGAGTCCATTTACAGTTCTACTCCAGTTTTGCCCTGGGCTTTCTTTGTCTCTCAAATCTAATTCTAGTCAAATCCATGTACAGAGGATGATTTAGGTGTTAAAATTTGGAAAAACAGGTAAAGTGGTAACTACCTCATAGAGGACTTTCTTTCTCTTGTTATCTTTCCCTTTCCATCCTCATTCTATGTAACTGCACATTTTAGGGTTTTTTTTCTGCAAGACTGAAATTATTTAGTGAAAACCCACTGTAGGCTTCTCTGCAGGCCACAAATAAACCACAAATAAACAGTTTGTCTAAGTGTTTGAAGAAAAATATATGTATGGAAATATGCTATTGTTGCACTGCACTCTATTGCTAATGTAGGTCATTGTATGTCATTATTAAGATGGAACAAAAACAAAGAATTTTCAAACTGTAAATGGTGATGGTGAAGCCCACTGTCCCCAAGGTAAAAGAAAGCTTTGTTGCTTGATATTTCAAAGAATAAATGTGCTGGACTGTTGCTTAGTTGGGAAAGTGAAAAGTCTGATGTGTAGAGAAAATACTTACAGCATGCAAAAATTTGCTTTTCCTTTTGAAGTTAAGTTTATATTTCAGAATCCCAGCTATTATCCTAATGTTAATGGAGTAAAGGTGACTGACAAGCAAAGTACAGGGAGATAAATATATGCAAGTCAATACTATTCGTGCAAATTACAGGGAAATTAAAGAGCACCAAGAAATGGTTGAGGTGCTTTAAGGACAGACAAATGAAGAATTATTAAGACAAAATGTATTTAAAGCTTTGAAAAATGGTGATTTAGACTGATAAATCATAAGTGTTTGTGTATTAGGAAGGTGTAAATATCAAATGAAAACATGGATACAAAAAAAATAAAAAAAGAGCATAATTCAGTGCTAGAACAGAAGTGGTTTAAGGGAAGAACGAAGTAATGGAACAGAAGTAAAATTTAGCTGAATATTCAAAGAAAGGCTATAAAGCACAGTGCTCTAAAAGATGCAGTGAAACTTGTTCAAAATGAAACTTTGGAATAAGAGACAAGTTCGTAAGTTAAATTGAAGGGAACTCTTCTGTAGCAGAGGGCTGGGATAGACTGAGATTGCTGTTCTTCAAGAGTTTTTGAACTAAGATCTCTTTTAGGAAATCAAAAGTAAAATTCAAACAAGGAATTAAATGGTAAAGAGAATGAAAAGGACAAGGCAATATTCATTTGCAAACCCATGTGTGTTCAACAAAGCGGCATGTAGCAGAAAATGCACAGAAAACAAAAAAAGCTTTTAGCTATACTGATGAAACAGATAATACACACTGTATTGAAACACAAGCTTAATTGATTGAAGCAATGGATAGCGGATGGGAAAAATGTATGCTGAACTTGCTCTTAGCTCTGCACTGAGACGTTTTGGCTTGCACAGGGCTTAGTTCATACAATGCTACAACCTCTGCTAGAGATGCTGCCACTTGGAAAACATAAAATCCATTTCCTCCCCTTCCAACCTATCCATGTAATCATCAATCTGTATAATAAAAATCCACCTTCTCAAACCTGGTACATTTGCACAAACACATGGCCACTGGCTCACCTTTTAGACATGCTAACAACTTTTTATTTGTTGTGTCCTTTTCTTCCCCATCCCAAATAATTTATTTTAAAAATATTATAAAATTCTGTCTTCTGTTTTGAATTTCAGCTAAAGGGCACTAGAGTGAACACTACTAAACAAATATCTAGATGGGAGTTTGCAAAGGTAGCCAAGCTAAGAAGTTACATCAGTGAAAATACTACAGCAGTGTATCAGAACACATCAGGATGGTATTTATGAACTTAACTGGCTTGTGTAGTAAGTACCAGGAAACAAAACAAAACAATAACATTAATAATATGACTGTTTCAATTTTAATTTTTTTTCTGGTTTTTTAGAAGTATTGTAAATATTCAAAGTAGGAATGAAGAACTGGATAAAACATTTTCCTTTTGGAAATTTTGGCTCACGTGTGCCAAACTTTCAGAGACATTAATTTATCTTTGTTTTGGGTCACAGAGCTCACCTGTGGCTGCTGCTTCTACAAACAGAAGTGGGGCAGACCTGGGAACTGTAAATAAATGTCACAAATGACCTTCTGTTGAAGGCCCTGAGCACAACTTACACTCATAGATGATGAGTTGGGTCTCACAGTTTATCAATCTTTGTTCTGTGTGCATGCACCACAAGTTCCGTGGTTTGGACATTTCGTGTGATGCTGTAGGTGAGAACCGTCCCAGTTTTGAGGAGTTGCCTGCGTCTGTTGGTATTCTTTCAAGCTGTGAACTAGGTCACAGATCCTGTGGGAACATTGGGTAAGGTAATACTGGTCAGAAACCAAGATATGGTGGAGACAGTGAAAAATGATCTAATGCTTTAAAAACCTAAAAAACACATGCAAAGAGTTTACCTCAGTAATTCTGACATAAAGCTGTGTGAAAACAACTGGGCTAAGTGATCTGCTGCTTCTCTTGCATGCTAAGGTATTGTGATTAATTTCTAGAACATGTTCAATTATTTGTCACTTATGTGAACTCCAATTTTAAAAGTGATTAATCATTGAGAAACAAAGTTATACTGACTTTGAATTAAACTTGAAAGATAATTTAGGTACTCTTGAAAAATTGACAAAAGTTATGCAATAATTTAACATTGGATATTCATTATTGTTTTTCTTGATATTTTATTGTTTTTTATTGGTGCTTTAATGTTTGCGAGTTTTACTACACCTTGGAACTTTGTTCCTATTATAAAACATCAATAGCACAGTTATTAAAGATGTAAAAATAAACATGTCAAATTTTAAGAGTCCTGGACTTTTATGAAATATAAAATAAATTTTAAAATTACTGGAAAGATGTAGCTCAGTTTTTCTGAACTAAATTATCCTCTTTGCTGTCTAAGGAATAAAGTTTATATAAGATGTGTTCTACTGCCATTACTGCATATCTTTCTGTACTATACCTATCTCCTAGGCCAGTATGGATGAATCAGTACAAAGTATCAATCTCAGTGCTAAATCATAGAATCATAGAATGGTTTGGGTTCAAAGGGACTTTAAAGATCATCTAGTTCCAACCTCCCTGGCACAGGCAGGGACACCTTCCACTTGACCAGGTTGTCCTATCCAAAATGGCCTTGAACATTTCCAGGGATGGGCCAGCAACAGCTTCTCTAGGTAGTCTGTTCCAGAGCCTCACCCATCCTCACAGTAAAAAATTTCTTCCTAGTATTTGAACTAAATCTACTCTCAGTTTAAAGCTATCATCTCTTGTCCTGTCACTAAACACCTTTGTAAAAAGTACCTCTCTGGCTTTCTTGTAGGCTTTCTTTCAGGTACTGGGAGGCTGCTATAAGATCTCCCTGGACTCTTCCCTTCTTCTGGTTGAAGAACCCCAGCTCTCTCAGCCTGTGTCTACACAGGAGAGGTGGTCCTGCCATCTGCTAATCTTCATGGCCCTCCTCTGGACTTGCTCTGCATGATGCTATTGATTGTGAAGCCTATTGTAGATGCAATTATCTTTAACCAGTGGTATTTGCTGTTTCATGTCTAGTACTTTATTGAATGATACAAAAACACATTCTTCATTTTTCTACTTCATTCTCATTTTGCTTCATAAAAGGACCAAGTTCTCTTTCCCTTGAACTCTGCAAAATTATATCACCAACCCCAAGGAGGCCTGAATAACTATGTGCATGGAAAAATCTTACATAATTGAAGAGAAGCAAGCATAAATGAAGGTATGAAAAATCCTTTCTTACGTATAGAATAAAAAAATTAATGAGGTCTTTGTTACAAATGTTTTAAGCTTGCTATCAGTGGAAAGATATAAAGAGCTCCTATCCAAAGTTTTCAAAAGTTGTTCTACAACTTTTTGGTTCTCTTTTATAAAATAATAAAATTTAAGGTGTTGAAGTTCATGATTGATCTATTAAGTGCATGATTTTAATTATAATTTAATTACTTAGCATTCATTCTCCATATTTTTTTTGTGGCAGAAAATTTCCCAGGTAGAAATGTGAAACCACATTGTTATGATGGCATAACACAAGTGTCTTCAAAGATATCCAGAAAAACTTGACATGTTTCAGTGTTTGTAGTATTCCAGGACTCAGAACTTTGTATCCCTGCAGCAGTCATTAGGAATGGGCAGGCTCATTTCATTGATTGCACTGTGAGAAGGCTGTTCAGGTTCAGATGGAGCAGAAAGGTTAGTGGAATATCTGTTAAATGCTTCAGTGATCTGTGGCAAATCTTCAGTCATGCTCTTATCACAGCTGATGGATTTAATTTTTAAAAGGTGCTAAAACTGAGTACATCCTTCTACTTTTCAAGACTGTAGAAGAAATTGAATATATACAAAATGGTAATTTAGATAATAGCAATCTCTTTTCTTTTATATGGAAATTATCATGATGTAGAATCAGCCAGGGAAGAATTCTCTGATTACCCTACCAAAAACTTTATGGTCAAGATATTTTTCTTTGGTTTTAATGGATGAAACTCTGCCAATAAATATTCTGGGCTGTGGTTAACAAGTCAGATTCTATAAGTGGGTGTCATAAAATAACAAATTCACACATGAAAATAAGTCACCATCTGTGAAACTATGGACAGGGATGCCCGGTCATTTTTACTTAAATATTCGCCATATAGTTTAAACTTATCTTTTCCCTATATAATAACATTAGTATTTTCACTAGATTTCAGGAAACAGATCTTTGTTTTCCATTATCAGCTTTACTCATTTTTCTCCTATGCAGTGCTTTTGCTCTACAACTGCTGGTTCCAACAAGAAAAACTTTTGGAAAGCTTCTTTTGGTTTGTCAGAAATTACATATTAAAAAAATGAACCAAAAAGTGATAAGTAGCTATATTATTTCATTTTAGTTTAACTAACATTGAACTCATTTTATAGACTATAGTTGCTGCCTGCCAGAGGTCATTGTCTGTTTACTGCCTTCAATCAGCCTTGGGACAAGTCATACCTTCAAACTGAGAACTGGGCAAAAAATAGGCTTTCTGATTAGTTAGCAGTTAACATATAATAATAAAGGGATTATTTAAAAATAATTTTAGGTTGTATGCAAACAAAATGCGATAAACATTTATATCATTTATCTTTTAAATTTGAAATTGTTTGGTGAAATATGAAATAGTTTGGTTGTCACATTTTAATTAAAAGAGAAGTCAATACAATGACTGGCTGCACCAGGAAGAAAGATCTTCTAGTTATTGAATTGAGCCAATTCATTTTTGAGATTCATTTTTATTTGTTTGAGTTATCAACATGAACTGTAATAATTTGTATGTAAACAAATTTATAAAATCAGTAATTGTTTGAAAGGACTATACCTGGCAGACTTGCCCGCATTCATTAAATATTTTTATGCAGGTCTAGTTCTGGCTGTAACTTTCCTCCTCAAGGGAATGAATTTTCAAAATCCGTTAAATATCCAGCTGGAATACGTGTTCTAAAGTGGATTTGCATATAGTAGTGAGGATAGAGTTTAAGTACAATGTAAATCACAAAAGCATTTCACTATTCCCATTGTACCTTTGAAAGGAAATTCGCAGAACATTTTGAGCTTTGTGAAGTGTTTTGTGTTTGTTTAAATGCCAGTGGTAGGCAGGTGATTACAGTAGGATTCTCCTAGTTTTAAGGTCATCTCAAGGTGTTATGTATAATTACAAAAGATAGAAAAATCTATAGAGCTTCTGTATGATTAATCTAAATCAATGAAAGAGCACTTATCTTTAGCATCCTACCAACAAAGTGGAGGTTTCTAGCTTCCCAAAGATTTGAACCCTCGTCTGGAATCAATGGGACCAAATATCAAGGGAAGTTTGGAGCTGGTATATAACACTTTTGAGATCTAGTAATATCAATGAAACTAAGGCAAATACCAAAGAAACTAGTGACATCCCTGGCTTGCTTAAAGAAATGCATCTAAATTCTCACCAGAATGAGAATTAAAATTGCAATTGAAGATTGGTTATCCAAAGTATTCTTGTTTTGTTTACCCTCTCACTTTCGATGACATCCAGCCTTAGTGATGTGCTAAAAAAATGTGACTAAAACTTAACATCAATCTTCCTACGTATACCCCTACGTATTAGAATATGGTGCAAACAAAACTCTGTTGACTGATCCAAGAAAGGAGAACTAACTGCTTGGTTGTAATGTTTGCTTCTATGTAATATTAGTCATTATTAAAATGTTAAAAATTCTTTAACGTCTAACTACATTGATAACTGTGTTTTTAAAACCTCAGAAAACTTTTAATTTTGAAGGATCATTTTTAACACTGCCATAGAAGAGAATATATGATGGGAATATTAGTTGCTGTGTTTTGTGCAGCATTGAGTTCTAAGCGGCATGATGAGCTATCATGAAGCCTTTGGAGTGGTTTTTAGCATGTGTTATTGATGGCCAATCAATAAAACCCCAAAACATTTAGTTGACTAAGCAATTGACGTGTTACACGGGTTGAAATATAGATTTGTTATAACCATCATTAGTCTTCTATGACACTAAAATGTTAGAGTTTGAGAGTAAACTAGAACAAAACAAAACTTCATAGCACACTTCATAAGACATAAATCAAAATTTTAAAGAGAAACTTGGGGAGTTTTGTGATTATACAGCATTAGAAAATGTAAGATCTGGAGACATAATGTGAACATAGAACCAACTGGGAAAAAGTATCAGATGCAAGAAAATTCTCAGTAATGCAAGAAAATAGGCCTTTAGTTTTGATGATTTGGCACTTGGGCTAGGTAGGATGAAGAGGACGCTGATGCCATCAACTGGCTGCAATTCCATAGTATACTAAGAAGTACTTTGGCTGAGATGGATGGTACTTTATAGCAAAAATCTTTGCCAATGAATGAAAATTTAGTTTAATCAAAGCACATTCTAAGCAGCTTAATGTAGTAGATATACTGCTAAATGAGAGGGATAACATCAGAGGAGTCTGGCCTGAGAGGGGAGGAATCTGGATTCCTCTTCCTGATTTAAAGATTATTTAGGAAAGCAGAGATTAAGTGTCAAAGCACTCTAGTTGTTTCCTTTTAACTTCCATAAAATTATTAATTTGATCCAAAAATTCAACTTAACTCAGCTGTAATTGTTCAGTTGTTTGTTTTCTTTAGTTTCTGCCAAATGTTTTATGAATAATCTTAACAGTAAACCTTATTTCTTTACAAACCTCTTAATTTCTTTTTTTAATATACACTAATGATGATTAAAGGACAAAGCTGACCTGGCAAAAATAAGCAATGTCTCCAAGTACAATTTTAAACTTGACCTTAAAACTGTGGATTTCACAGCTAAAAGTATATTGACTATACTGAAAAATGGGTTTAGTAAACTAACAGAAAATGCTTGGAACACATATCAAGTAAGAAACAAACACACAGTCTGAGACAATGATGGAAAAATAATACTTATCACTAGAAAGTCAATCTGTCGTGATGTTGGTTGATTAGTCATGGTGGTTTTTTCACTAGGAAAATCTTATCTGAAAAAAAATTAAATTTATTTATAGTAAATTAATTTATAGATTCATGCAGGTTTTCAGGAAGCTGAATTGGACTAGTCAAAATACTTAGTAAGAATAGAGGAAAACTGAATTAGCAATTTGAACTGATTTTCTGCTCACAAACCATGTCTGAGATATAATCAAGAGAAAAATTTTGAAAAGAAAAATAAGCTAATTCTTAGAAAATTAAACAAAAACTCCTCAAACATTTTCTTACTTATTCTTAAGGAGCAGAAATAATATCATAGAAGTAATTTAGACTTATCAATGAACTATGATTTATTTTTAAACTTCTGCTTAGAATTCCACAATGCCCTCAAGCATAAAATCATAAAGGGGTAAAGAATGTGAATTCTGTAGTCCTAATTTCCTAATCTATGCAGACAAATTTTGCATACTCAAACACAGGTGAAAACATATGTCTGTTATTCTTTGTGGCAGCAAAGCAGCTCAGGCTATAAAAATGATTGGTTAGATTCTGAGTTTCTGTCTTTCCTGTAAATCTCTTAGGTTTCTTCACAAGTGTTCAGCAAGGCATAGATGTGATCAAAATTATCTTTGTCTGCTGAGAGCAATTAATGTAAATTTGATAATTAATATGTGTATTCATTTGAATTTGTTTGTTTGTTTGTTCATAACACTAAAGCTGGGAAAAAAAAATTTAAAAACCCCACAGGAACCCAAGTTATTTTTCTATAAAAAAGAGTAAGATTTTTTTTTTTATTATTCCAAAATATCCAGTTTTTAAAGGTGTAATTTTATTTTTTTTCATTTGGACACTCGTCATGGATTTTCAATTGTCTCTTCCTCCTATATAAGGACAAATTGTACATCACACACACACAAACACACATTGCCAAATTTTGAAGAATGCAGAAGTAATAATATTGTAAATGTCTAAATGGTGATTCCCATTTATGTAGAAAATGCACACTTACAGCCCATCAGTAATACTTTAAAATATATTAACATTAGATAACAACATGTAGCAGGCTGGCATGCAAAGGTATTTTTGAAAGTTTTTGTTTTGGTTAGGTAGATTGAATACCCCACCTGATATCTAACTTCCTGTGTTGGATCACGGAATCACAGAATAATTTAGGCTCAGTGGGACCTTAAAGATCATCTCATTTCAACTCCTCTGCCATGGGTGGGGGCACCTTCCACTAGACCAGTTTGCTCAAAGCCTGGCCTGAGGCAACCACAACTTCTCTGACCAACCTGTTCCAGTGATTCATCACACTCACGCAGTAAATTTCTTCCTAATATCTAATCTAAGTATATCCTCTTTCAGTTTAAGATATTGTGGATGTTAAAAGCCTGGGTGCAGGGAGATTTCTCAGTTTTCTGACAGCGTCCGTGTGAAAGCCTTGCTTTCTCACGGACGCTGTGGGAAAACAGTTGAGAGACTTTGTAAACTATGGTATTGTTATGATACGAAAGTAGAAAATATCTGAAGTAAGAGTTACTGAGTCCAGCCAATTCCTTTGGGGGGTGGCTGGTCAGTTAACCAATACCCTTATGTCAGTCCAGCATGCTAAGGTATATAAGCGCATCTGTAAATTAATGAAGTGTCAGTTTTCTTATCTGCATAAACCATCCATGTTGTTTTCTGCCTTGGTCTCCTCTCACTAGCGACAAGATATCACCCCCTGTCCATCATTACATACCCTTGTGAAAAGTCCCTCTTCAGCTTTCTTGTACAGTCCCCTTTAGGTAGGAAGGCTGTAAATTCTCCCTGGACTCTTCCCTTCTCGAGACTGAACAACCACAACTCTCTCAATCTGTCTTCACAGGAGAGGTGATCCAGCCCTCTGATCATCTTCATGGCCCTTCTCAGGACTTGCTCCAACAAATCTTTTTTGTGCTGGTGCCCTCAGAGCTGGATGCAGCACTCCAGGGTGGGGTGTCTCTAGAGTGGAGCAGAGCGGCAGAATACCCTCCCTCACCCTGCTGACCACGCTGCTTTGGATGGAGCTCAGGACACATATGGTTGCCTTTCTGCAAGTTCATGTTGCTGTGTCGAGCTTCGCATCAATTGGCACCTCTGCTATATTAATTAGTAATAATACAACAGTCAATATCTTTCACATTTCAGAGTTCACATGTCAGGAATGCGTATGTTTAAATTAAGTTGACTTTAACACACTACCTACTCTCCTAGATCTTTACTGCATATATGAGAATGGCACTTACTTTACAAGTGAACAGAATGGTATCACTGCAGATACTGCAGTAAATTCAGCAAGTATTTCCCAAAGGCTAAAGCTTTTGATATACATAACATATAAGTTATGCAAAGACACTTAGGGCTCTGGAATACAGGCAGGGTTGCAAAGTAATCTTAGAAAAAAAAGTGTAGAAAGTAACTGTATTTCTGGGGAGTATTTGCACTGTTAACTTGTATTTACCACTAAATCAGCTTCTGTAATGCTTGTTCCAATGACTCAATGTATCATTTGGACAGAGCTCCCAGTAGCATGCTAAATATATCCAGCTCTTGAAAAAGACTTTCTTCTAAAATTTACTGTTCACCAAGCCAGGGCTGTAACATATTGCCAGAAGTGAGAACAGCATGTGTTACTGGAAGGTTAACTAGTCTTCAACTTCAGCTTCTGAACTATGGATGGTATTGGCAAAGTGTGTTAAGGTCAAATCCCTCTCCTAAAACCATATTTGAAAGCGTTTGTAGTGACACAGGTCTTTAAGGAACAGCTATACATCTGTGCGCTTAGAGCTAGGCAACATGTTAGCAAGACAGGAATTGAAGTGGCAAAATAAGTGCTGCAGCATAAATAGCTGTTAAAACAAGGATGGAAAGTCTTTTCTGTTCACTGTGTTTATTATAAATCTGGTGTGACATTGATATCTTTCCTTTGAATGAGTTTGACTAAGTTTTTCAAGTGTGTGAGTTTTTTTAATTTAGGAAGAAATGAGGTGTACTATTCTTGTTAATCACCCTTTCTGTTTCTACAGAAGGCAGATTAATTTGTAAATAGGATCATTACAGCGTATTTCTGAAGCTTTAACTACAGAAAGTTAGTCTCACAAAAGTCTGGGACAATATGCCAAGGCAGAGCTACCAGAGTCAGTGGTCATTTGAAGTGTCTGAATCTCTTCACTTACAAATGTGATTGGACACTTATGGCTTGTAGTGGTGGTAATGTTTGGGGTTTTTTTCCTTACATACAATGTCTCAGCTAGGAAAAGCTTACTGACCACCCTTTACTATATCTCTTGGTTTTTTGGTGGCTTGTGGGGGTTTTTTTGGTTTTTTGGTTTTTTGGGTTTTTTTTTAATTTTGCATCTCTGTCTGCCAATAAGGTAAATTAAATAAACTATTTTTTTCTTCTTGAAAAAAAATGAGCATTTGATTGATCATTCCTAATCTAACACTAACTAAAGTAAAAGATCCTCATACTTTACAAAGAAAAAATCAAGCTGATACTGTTTAAAATTCATGTTTCATTAATAGGTTAAAAAAAAAAAGAAGAGAAAACAGTAATATATGAAACAGTATGTGCTATGTCACTTGAGAAGTTTTGTTACTGTCAAAATTCTGAATTTATTACAATTCCTTCAAAGATAATTTTAGCATACATTGTGCATCCTACAAAAGAAATATCGATCAGTGTGTTTCCATTCATTAGATCATGATGAAGTACCTCAAAATAGCTTGTTTCTCTCAGAGGCTATAAGAGTCAAACTCTCATTTGTGAAGTACTGTATAAAAGTATACCACAGAGAAACAAAATGCTGCAACATCTGTGGGAAAGCTATAAGTTACTGGGAAATGTCCTTCTGAACCCACTTTAGAGAATAAAAAGCGTGTTGCTCTCTCTTCCTCATGTAGAATAACTGTGTAGCTCAGTAGAACACTAAACACTAAATATGTGTGAAACAGCTGACCACAAAACCTGGTTATTCTGTCAGAGACAGACTCAACCCTCTCAGGGGACCTGAATGTATCTGATCCTTTTGTCTCGGTTTGAGACAAGTTTAGGAGGAAACGTCCTGTAATGAATGTCTCCTTACAAGAAGGCAGGTTTCAGCACTCCCTCCCCCACCGATACAGAAGGAATTTCTCAGATGAAAGTGAAAAAACCAATTTATTTAACAAGCAGAGTGCCAGCAGAGCAAAGAAAAAAAAAAGAGTAATGTTAGATAATAAACCTCCTCAATGCAGAGAAACCTGGTGGATTTAGAGTTCCCTCTGTAGCTGGCTTGGCCCCTCCCAAGGCCCAAGGCTGGGATGCAGCATCCCCGCAGCCTCCCTGCTGGTCCATGGGATCCGATGATCTGGTTCTCAGGTCACAGCTGGGCCGAACAGTTCCAGAAGAAGAAGAAGAAGAAGTCACCAGAGGATTTCGGTATGCAGTCCTCGGAAAATTTCTTGCCTCAGCTTACAGACTGGCTAAAAGCAGGAAGATGCTCCCTCAGCTCTGCAGTGGTGAGAACTCAGGGGAATGTGTGAGTCCTTGAACACAAACCGCACTGAAGAATTCACCTGGCTTCTCTACCCCCTCTCCTGGACGCAGCTTAAATCTGTGGGACCCATTTCAGGGTATAAAGCAGATGATAGGGGAATACAGTATCATCATAAAATCACCCCAAGACACCTTTGAGTAAACTTCTAGTGGTTTACAGCCATAATTTACACAAACAAGTATTTGTTTGCAAAATTTGTCATTATGTTACTGAACTTTCCATTGAGCAAGTGAATGATGGTTTTATTTGCTTCCAGTACAGAGCTGACACTAGTCATGCTAGAGGAAAAACTCTTCATCTGGAAAGATAAACACTGGCTTATCAATTCTGTTCTTTATAATCAGGAAAGTGCTTGGTCTGTCCACATTCCAAGCTGACTGAACAGTACGTGGTGGTGATGAACAAAGATGCTTACTGCTGCTGGGTTGCTGTCAGCCCTGTGCAACCACCCTTTAGGGTAACCAGACTTCTTTGGGTTAATCTGGTCTACATCAGCTGAGAGGTCATTGCAGAATTCAGCTGATATAATAAAGTTGTAAGAAAACTTAAATTCCAGAGGCCAAAATTCAATCTGCCTCTATCGTTTTGTATGTACATGATATTTCATATTTTAAAATATTTTTAAATTCCCAGAGAAGTAGAAAGCATCTCGGTTAGACTGGCAAATGCAGAGAAACAGTGTAACAACAGTAGTTCTTGCTAGGTAGCAGGTCACAGGCTTTTGCTGTGTGTTGGTAAGATGACCTGAAAAATTGCAAACTTTTTTTAAAACATGATCAGATCAAATAGAATTGCAGACAGAATTTGGTACTGTGTTCTATACCCTGCTCTACAAAATGTAACTTTTGACAGCTGCTTTGTGTCTTTGCATAATGTTGATTTAGCTGTTGGTCTTTGACCTTTGCTTTTATTTTAATAATATGAAAATTGTAAGGATTTATTTGATTTTATAGCAGTAAAAAATAGCCAGGACACATCACAGCTTTCCGACATGTAATTGTGAATTTGCAAGTAATGTATTCATTGGGAAACCACCATTTCCTTATCTTCTTTTGTCAACCTTGCAGTATCCCAGCCATCATACAAATTTTTTGTGAGCTTTTCCTGGATTTTAAGTGCTTTGCAGCTTCTTATTCTGTAAAGCACTCCATCATTCTTTCACCAACTTCCAGAAGTTTAGGATTTTATTTGGAAGTCTCCTTTTCAAGTAGCAGATAGTCCCTGCCTATTCTGTATTATAAAAGCCAACATTATCAGAGCCTAAGGTGGTTTGATTGCAGGCAGAAGCTGTTTAATACTGAAGTCTGAAAGCAAAGATGTCTTTAGATCTTATAGTGCCTCATATGTGACCAGGGATAAGGCATTTTTTAGCAGGGATTTGCATTAATAAAAATTAAAGCTTTAGGATTTCACTTCAAAGGGAAGTGTCAATGAAAGCATATCCTCTCTTAGTTGCATTGGTAGCAGAATATTAACATCACTAATGTAAAAGTTTATATAGCTAGAGGCTGCAGTCTCTGTCTCTCAGTAGAGAAAAAATAATTCTTAGACCACATCAGAAATGTGCAGCACTTAAAATACAAAGAAAGAAATGAGGAGTGTCTTTTTCTCAGGAGCAGTAAGCACACAGAGTACATTTATTTTCAAATTGATATATCTATTATTTAAGAAGTTTAATTTTTAATGTATTAATTCCACACAGGCATTGACATAGAAATAAACATATTAGTCATTATGTGCTAGCTTTTTACTGGTACTAAGTATTATTTTGTGCTACATATACAGTCAATGATTTCAGAAAAACAACTCTACAGTCGAAGTCACTGCTTAAAGGACGGAAAAATCTGTGTGAAGCATAACCTATCAAATACAATTACACAGTAAAAAGGATTATTTCATTGATACTAGTCCACAGGAATATCCAATTTGCAAATATTTAGTGAAGACACTTTTGAATGCAGAAAGTCCTTTTTAGCTGAAAGGAGGAAAAATGGATTGTCAGGTTTTTTTGAATAAAGCACAGGGAGAAGATATGTGTATTTGTGTTCTTACTGTCCCAAATAATTAAAGGATTTCAGTTCCTTTATTCTAAGAAGTAAAAGTAAATAAAACTATCATTCACTGATTAAATGGAAGTTCAGTAACATTAATTGTCAGCCAGGCTTTGCTCAAATATTCAAAGCATTCATTAGTCTTCTGAAATCTTGAAAATTGTTATTAAAAAGTCTGATGTTTTTAAGTGTATCATCTGGAGATTTTGTATACCTGTTCAGCAGGTTATAATAGAGCTGCCGATGTTCTTTTTCAGTATTGGATGTTTTCTGTGCCTGGGTGGATTCGACTGTGATTAAGGGTTACATGAAGAATATATAATATTAAATGAGATGGAAGCTGTAAGTTGGCAGGCTAACCCACTGACCTGTAGAAAGCACCATTTTCCAAAAGCCATTATCTGTGAGGCTTTCTAGCTTTTTCTAAGTAGTTTTAAAGAATTATTTCTACATTTATATTTAAATGAACCAGAAGATGCTGCTGCCTGATTGCATCACTTTCTTTTACAAGATCTAACGGCAAAGCCCAAAAAAAGAACAAAGAAGCCTGAGGAGGATTTTTACACCAATTCAGTTACTTGTATCCAAAATTAGGATTAAAAGGCTTTGCCCAATAACCACTGAGAAAGAATGTTTTATTGCATATATTTCATTTTTGTCACCAAATTTTCTCAGGTTTCCATGGTCATCCTCCAGAATAGTGTTTTATTGAGTAGCCAAAATATTACCTCATGCCTGAAATATGTCAGTATTTAAATGTTCCTACAAGCAAGTGCAGAAAGAAGACAATGGTACATTTGTGATTTCCCTTCCTCTCTTCCATACAATGATTTAATCACTCACTCAGCTATTAGGAAAATCTGACTCAGTTCCTTTTATCCCCTGAGAGGATTTGGTCTAGTAATTACGGAATATGTGCAATATATGTGTCAGAATGAGAAGGGTGACTGGTAGCCAAGACTTACCATTTCTAGGAAAGCTTCCTAAGCAGTATGACAGAGATTCAGAGCCCCTTTTGGCACTAGATTTTATGATTTTTTTTTTTTTTTAAATCATTTGACACAACTTCACCAGGAGAGATCCTGACTTCTGTGTAAATCATTTACTTTTTGACTTAATATAAAGTTAATAAAAGTTCTCTGACTTACAAATGACAAATGAATAAAATCTCATTCAGTTTTAATTTTATAGAATATAGATGAGGGATTTGAATCTTGTGTATTCTTTTTGTGTATTATTCAATACTTAGTCTTAGTATTCAATACTCAGCTAGGTGTAGCATGTACGTGGATTTTACTATGATGGCATAAAAACCAGCTCCTCAACAAACCCACTCTTAGGAGTGTGCTCCATCTGTAAGCCCTGATCAAGGGAGACTGGAACTTAGGCTTTCCATTTACCTCTCTTTTAGTGGCATCAAGTTGTAGGAGTAAATTCAGAAATACTCTGCAGCTTGAATGTGCTGGTTCCACAAGTAAAATACAGTAAATGTCGTGTATCCAACTGGGGATGTGGAATGAGTTTATTGATCCAACAGCTTGCATTCCACTTAATTCCAATTTTTTTTAGCATTATATGGAGAGAGGATTTGGTGCTGTATGTTTGAACTAATTTGCTGTTGTTCTGATGGAGAAATTGTGATGAAAAAATTCTGAGACACAATTTTCTCAATTACACATGAAGGTATTGTTGCCATATTTCAGGCCAATACACAAAGGCTGAAGTAAAACTCATTTTAAAAAAAAGTCAGCAAATGCTTTATTTTTACTACACTATTAAAAGAAAATTTGCTCTTTCAAAACGGAACTTTTGAATCCTAGTTAGAATTTCATTAAAGTCCCTTTCCTACTGCCTTGAATGTTTTTCATGCTCTAAATTTATGTTGTTGTTTGACCAGCATTTTTCTATCTCAATTTTTTCAAAAATTTTGTTCTACAAATGTTTGTGATTCAGAAAGAAATATAATTCAAAGATTACAAGTTCTTTCAAAATGTGTCATTCCATGCAACTTTGCTTAAACTAATGCAGCAAAGAACCAGGATACATTGATAAAATCTCACTGAAAAGCAGCCAGAACATAATCTCTGATGTCTACAAATGTAGCATTTATGTCTTAGTTGTACTTCAAACAGTTTGGGTGACAATTTCCAGATTACAGGTAAATTACAAATATCTTTGCCAATTCAGTGCATGTGAATGGATACATGATAATGTTTCTGTTCCTCAGCTACATGACATTATTTTTAACTAATGAGCAATAAGAGAATGTGAACATAAATTCAAAGCACTTTAAAAATTACTGATATTTTCGTGAATTCAAGCAGCTGTTGAAATATTCCTAATTACAAATATCACTTATCAAGAGTAGCATATTGAAGCCAAGTGGTGTGTATGCAAGCACATTTACAAGACTGCTATGTTCTCTTTTTTTCTCTTCACTCTTGAGATAGGTTTACTTTTTCTTAATATGCATAGCACTGGATTTGAAATTGTTTAAACTGAAATTAATACGCAATGCTTCAATAAAATATATCTTTATTCAGAAGATTCAGAAGAGCAAAGAAGCTGTAGAATTAAACTTTTGCCTTATTGAATTAGATATACTGTCTGTCACAGTAGGTATGTCATGTATTACATGCAAGATACGGGATTAAATAAATTACTTAGTACATCAAATAAATCATCTGGTAAAACATACTGAATTAATATTAAATCAAATATGTTTAAGAATTCTGCAGCCTACAGGTAGTTAGAAATATATTCTTTTCTCTTTATTTAAATTCAAATCACTAAAAATGCAAGGTGTGCACCATCTGGTAAAAGGCAGAAATACTCCTTTGACAGCTTTCTTTTTCTTTTCTATATTAGACTGCTTTAACAGCTCTGGTACTGAAATAGCAGAATGGTAATAAATTCAGCACTGATAAGCCTTCTTATACTTTTTAATTGTGAATGAAAATCTTTGCTAATGAGGAATGTTATGAGACAAACATTTATATGATGACTATGGTGTGGATCATTGCCATGCTTGTTTATTACAGTTCTTAATGAAAGGCATCTTCCTATTACATATGCGTGGAAGTCTGCTTTTTTCTGTCACTGATAATTTTTTTACTTTAAGCTGCATAATATCTGCTTAAAATTTACGATGTTACACAGGCACATTGTCCAAATTTTAGCAGTCACAGTCTTTTGCTGTGGTGTGGTTTTTTTTTTTTTTTTTTTTAATGTGCTTATTAATTTACAAATTGTGTTTGGCATTTTTTTTCTTGTTTTGTTTAACCATTGGAGAAGCTGTTATCTTCCCTGGACATTGATCTTCAAATAAATCTCATGTATATGGAACTCATATAGCTAATACAGAGCTATTTAGCAATAGATCATGTAGGGAATTCCAGTCCAAATAGGATACAGTCCACAATGCTTTCTCTAGTTATATTAAAGGAGCAAGACATCTGCTGTATTATACAGTACACCTGATGTGATTCAGTTTGGTATTCACAAAGAGCTGTTGCATATCCAGATACACTCTCTGTTGTTTCTGATTATAATTTTAAAATATCTCATAGTTTACAAAAAAAAAAACAGTTTAGCCTCTGTTATTTACTTATTTGTCCTTTGCCACCACATGTTGAGATCCTCTGTTGTGCTGCTGGCTCAGAACCATGTGGTTAAGGGGAACTGATGTGTACATAGCAAAACAATATTCAAATATGTAACATTACTAGATGTCTATCACATTTATCGACTTCGTCTTGCTAAAAAGAGACATTAAAGTATATTAATATAAATTTTAATAGATTTGATTACTTTTTCCAGTTAATACCCTTTGATGGGAATGAAAATTTTATACTTCGGGCTGTGGAGAATTCTGTGAAATTGTATTTTCTACAATTATAGGAATTTTGAATCTGTGGTGGGTTAGTTTACTCATTACATTTCTCTGTGGGCTTCATCTTTTCTTTCTACATGAATCAGTGGTAAAAAGAGAACCTCTGTATTGATAATGAAGTCAGTGAGACTTCAGTAAGACTTGCACCCCCTTGGTGCTGGAAGAGACCAGAAAATCCTCACTCTCAAGCTGACAGAGGTAAGCAGAAAATAGAGCAGCTCCATTCACGTGTGATTTTTCTGTGGTATATCAAGCAAGATCATTTAACTGAGAGCTGTAAAGTCATCTTGAGTTGTGAGGAAGGGGAAGAGCCCCTTTGAAAGGGCAGTTCACACAAAGTATGGCAGCGAGCAGTAGTAGTTGCTGCTGTAGGCAGAGTAAAAAGTAGCAGGTGCCAGAAGGAAGTATGGCCTTCAACAGCATTGTCAGCATCTGTATGTACGACACTGCTGCTGCCCAATTTATGGAGGAAGATTTGGCTTATGGGTGACAGTTTCAGGTTATTTAATACCTATTTATGACAGTACAAGTAACTGAAAAGTTTTCAAGGTCAGTTCTGCGTTAGCCAGGGTGCCTTTACCAGCTATCTGCAACGTCGGCACTGCTTTGTCTTTCAGATGATAGCCTTTCAGCTGTTTCCCTTTGGAGCACGATGTACCTACTCTTATAGAGCATTAGTAAGTAGTTTTAACACAACAAACTGATCTGCAAAGCAGTAGTGCTTGTTTTGTCCCTTCCTAGGCTGTGTCTCACAAAGCATCCAAGAAATACAATCAAACCCCAAAATACAAACCATTTCTTGTCTGACAGCAGAACTGACTACCCTAACATATAGCAGCAGGCAGTACTTCAACAGCCAATGCAAGGCAGTGTCTGACAGAAATCATGGCAAGACAACCTCATAAAAACAGGATCTATTCTCTGCTCATAAGCCTAGAAACTTAAACAAAGAACAGCAAAAGCAAAAATACATATTTTAAAATAACCTTGAACATTTTCTTCTCTTGTGGGCAATTTTATTTGCTTGTTTGTTTAGAGTTGGTTGGTTGGCTGTAGATTAAAATATTTTATAAGTTCTGAGAGATGACATAAAAAACAAAAGATGTATCATTTTATTACCTCTTCTGTAAAATGTAAAAATATACTTCTCCATGAGAAACTGTTCAGATGAATTATTCTTATAGAGATATACTGCTAATAGCATGTAGGGATATTTCTTCTGTGTCTTAAATAAATTCAAGTGTCAGCAAGTTTGTTTTTCATTCCTTTCCTCAGCCACTGACACAGAGAGAAAAATCAGTATCACTTGAATTTATTTTCATTTGGATAGGAGAGAGGCATGATCTCTTAAGACCAACAAATTCAAAAACAGTATTGTCTTTGTGAAGTAGCACAACACCATGATGAGCAAGGATTAATCTGAAAATAGGATTTGGCAACAACTTCCTGTAAATCAGACTGTAGGTCAGGTACAAACGTGCTGCCTGTGTTGGCTCAGTGCTAGGTGGGTATTCACAGAATCACAGAGTCAATTAGGTTGAGGAAAAGACCTCTGAGATTGTCAGGTCCAACCTATGATGGGATACCATCATGTCACCTGGACCATGGCACTAAGTGCCACATCCAGTCTTTCCTTAAACACATCCTGGGTCAGTGACTCCAGCACCTCCCTGGGCAGTCCAGTTCAATGCCCAATCACCCCTTCTGTGAAGAAATTCCTCCCAATGTTCAACTTGAACCTCCCCTGGCATGGTGTAAGACTGTGTTCTCTTGTCCTTATTGGCAGGGAATCCTTATAAACAGAGACAAGACCATTGTAGCAGGCCAGTGTTTTACTAATTTCAAATGTAACCAATGCCTGGCATAATTAACACATTTCCCATATTTGTTAAGGGTGTCTCCCTAAAATTATATTTCAATACTTTCATATTTTATAACAGTGGTGGTTATGGCTAATGGCTAATATTCATGCTATTTAACAGAAAACTAGAAATGAATGTAATCAAAAGGCATCTGCTTTTAAACTTACCTGTCCTAGACCACTAACAAAATCAGTAAATACTTCCTGTCTGAAACTTGAAACATTTCTCTTCAGTTTTTCTCCTTAAATGCAGTTTTCAGAAAGTGGTGGCATACAACAGTATTCACATAGGATCACATAATAATTTGGGTTAGAAAAGACACTTAAGATCATTGAGCCCAACCATTAACCTAATACTGCTGAGTCCACCATTAAATTATGTCCCTCTCTAAGTGCCACATCTACATGTCTTTTAAATACCTCCAGGAATGGTAATGCAACCACTACCCTGGAAATCTCGTTCCGATGTCTGACCACCATTTCCATGAAGAAATTTTTTCCTAACATCCAATCTAAACCTCTCCTGGAGCAACTTGAGGCCATTTCCTCTTGTTCTATCACTTGCTACTTGGGAGAAGAATTAGCCACCACCACCACTACCTACAACTCCCTTTCAGACAGAGAGCAATATGGTGTCCCCTCAGCCTCCTTTTCTCCAGGCTGAAAAACCCCATCTCACTCAGCTGCTCCTCATCAGACTTGTGCTCCAGACCCTTCATCAGCTCCATTGCCCTTCTCTGGACACACTCCAGCGCCACAATGTCCTTCCCTGTAGTGAGGGCCCAGAACTGGACACAGGATTCAAGTATGGCCTCACAAGTGCCAAATACAGGGGGACAATCACTGCCCTGGTCCTTCTGGGCACACTATTGCTGATACAGACCATGATGCCATTGGCCTGCTTGGCCACCTGAGCACATACTGGCTCATGTTCAAATGCCTGTCAAACAATACCCCCAGATCCTTTTCTTCTGGGCCACTTTCCAGTCACACTTTTCCCCAGCCTGTAGGGCTGCATGGGGTTGTTGTGACCCAAATGCGGGTCCTTCACCTGGTACTTCACCTTGTTTAACCTCACACAGCTGGGCTTGGTCCATAGATCTATCCTGTCCGTGTCCCTCTGCAGAGCCTTCCTACCCTATAGCAGATCAACACTCCTGCCCAATGTGGTGTCGACTGCAAACTGACCGAGGGTTCTCTTGATCTCCCTGTTAAGCTCATTCGTACAGATATTACACAGGACTGGCACCAACACTGAGCCCTGGGGAACCCCACTAGTGACTGGCCACCAACTGGATTTCAGTCTATTCACCACCACTCTCTGGGCCTGTCATCCAGACAAGTTTTTACCCAGCAAAGTGTACACCCGTTCAAGCCTTCAGCAGCAAGTTTCTCCAGGAGAAAATATTGTCAAAAGCTTTACTAAAGTCCAGATCAACAATATCCACAGACTGAATGCAAGCAGGACATGCCTTTCATAAATCCATGCTGTCTGGGCCTGATCTCCTATTTGTCCTGCACATGCTGTGTCATAGCACTCCAGGTGATCTGCTCCATGACATTACCTAGAGCCAACGTCAGACTGAAAGACCTGTAGCTTCCCGAAACTTTCCTCCAGCCCTACTTCTAGATCAGAATCACATTTGCCAGCCTCCAGTCAACTGGGACTTCTCCAGTTAGACAGGACTGCTGATAAATTGTGGAAACTGGTTCACCGAGCACTTTTGCCAGCTCTCTGAGTACCCTTCTGTTTATTCCATCTGGCCCCATAGACTTTGATGTGTCTAACTGGTGTAGAAGGTTGCTGACCATTTTCTCTTGGATTGTGGGACTTTTGTTCCACACCCTTTCCCTGTTCTCTAGGATGACTGGCAGCTCAGGGATCTGGGTACTCTGACAACAGCTTAAAGTCTGCGTCAAAGATGTCATTAAGTACCTCAGCTTTTTGTCACTATGTTTCCCTCTGTATCAACAAAAGATGAAGATTCATCATGGTGATAACTGTCCTTCCAAAGGAAAAAACTCTCCTTTTCCAGGCAAAGGTGTTCAGACAGGCCAGTCTTCTTCCCCACTGGCTTGTCTTGCAGTGCAGGAGGATGGACTGTTTATGTATCAAATGTAGTAGTTCATGCAATCTGGAAAATTATTTGATTTGTTGAGTGCAAAGTAGTCACCAGCTCCTGTCTTGTACAGGACTGTCATAGTGACAGTCACAACCTAGAGCCTAAAATAGGTGCAAGAAATGAGCACTAGGTGCTAAGCACATATTTAGCCTTACACGTCTCAGTTTTCCGCAAAGATGTGATGCTGTCACGGTTTGATGGCAAATGCAGAGAAATTTTCTCTTTTTTCTCCACTCTGTAAAAAAGAGAGTTTTATTAGAAGTCATAATATTTCAAAATTGTTGAAACCAAAAATAATGCAAAGATTCTCCAGAATTATAGCATAGAGTCCAACCTACAGAAATTTGTCTAGCAGCTGGATGAAAGAAGTTCTTTCAGGAATTTATTATACTCTCTTTAAATTAAACAGAAGATAAATTAGNCACAAATTTAATTGTTTGGCATAAAGCCATGATAGGGGATATATATGATGGAGTAACCCCAAGACAGACCCTTAGCTTTTGATATTCGAGTTGTGTACACCCCCTGCAGTGCTAAAAGTAAAAGGAGGTAAATAACATTTTCACAATCATAGTTTTTCATTTGATTCTCTGATAAAGAAACCACAAAAAATTAAATTTTAGGTCAAAATTTTCAAGCCATCTAAAATAATAATTCTCATTTTTATTCTGTGAGTGGATTTTTGGGGTTTCTTTTGCATGTGTTTTAAAGTTATCTAGCCCACTTGCAATACTAGCTTTTGGGTGGTTGCTTGTTTGTGAGGTGAATACCATCCCAACTAACATATTTTCCAAAGATAAATTTGAGAACCACTTCATTAGGTTTTTAAAAGCCTAACTACTTCAGAAAGTTCCAGTTCTGAAAAGCTGCTCATATGAAGAAAGTATTTCAAAATTAAGAATTTGGCATTTGAACTAAAACTATTTGGTATGTCAAAGATAGAAATGGATCGTATTTTCAGTGGTTATGCTGTAGCTGTTTCATTTTCAGTAGCATTATAGAAATTAATATCTGCTGGGCAATTAATCTATAATTTTTCCAACAAATACTCTCTTTCAGTCATGGGTAATAGGTGCTGTAATTCTACAGGACTAATATAAAAAATGTTGAAAACTATTTTTTGCATCATGGACATTATTTTATTAATGACTTCAAATACAAATTCCTAAATCTGTCAGACCATGGCACTCCAGTGTGCTGGAATTATGATGTCTGTAAATTAATTTACAGGCATTTTTGGTCTGAAGGATTTAGCATTACACAGTGGTTTTATCTGTTATCTTCATATTGTTTTCAAATAACTAAATGAAACATCTTTGATGTTGAAATATACTCTAGGATTGTGGCACTCAGTATTTTTACTTTAATCAATCCCAGCAAACATATCTTACTGTACTAGATCAAACAAATTGCACTTTTGATTTAGTTGGAATCTAGTGAGGATGAATAAACTGCATTTATTCCACTTTTCTTTATAGCTGATAATGGGCAAATGGATAACCAGATGGCATAATTTTTGCAAAATTTTCAAGACACATCCTGCAGCATAAAAAGAAAAAAGTTCATAAAGTTTCCTATTCTCTGGCATGTATGTCAATTTATTCAAGCAAAAATTGGCACAGAAGCGACTGTTTTTCCACGTAACTATTGACTTTTAAAATGTATAAATGGCAAATCTCAGAGTAAGAAATGGCACCTTTTATGTGTAAATGCAATTAATTCTGTCTCTTTTTTTTTCTTTATTCTTTCTAATTTTTTTATAGCAGAAGGTTCAGGAGAAGGCACAACAAAAATCATACACCTTAAGATGCATAAATTTGCATCTGGACTTTGTTTACTTCAGAGGAAATAAATTAATTATAAATAGCATATCTTCTAAATGACACTTTTTCATCAAAAAATTGAAGCTTCCACAGTAAGCCAGGAAGGCATCTGCATGGTTGAAATCCTCCTTAAGGGAAGGCAGTAATCAGCCTCCAGCAAACCCTTGTCTACACAGGTGAAATCCTAATTTTCGTTATAACCTATATACATCTCTATGTATATATGCATCTCTACACCCATATGCATCTCTAACTCTGCGTGTAGAGATGCATAGGGGGATCTCTGGGATGGGAAGATTTTCCACCCAGACTGATAATCGAGGCATACACTGAAACACCTAGGTAATGCCTAGCAGTTAGTTTTGACAGGGGAATCCCTGTGACTCTCTGAAATTTCCATCAGGAGAGATTTTCCAAATAATTGTCAAATGAGTTTTCTGCAGCATTCTGGCTGAAGGCAGCTGAGAGTTCAATCAGCCACTCAAGGTATTAATGACTAAGTATTCTGCACATGTGCGTAGGCTCAGCCTGAGTTAAACATCCAATAAGAATTACATGTACTCATTGTACCCAGACGTCCCGGACAGGACAGGCCTCAGGACATTTTCAGGCATTTGCAATTTCTGCTCAGTTTATGGTGATATTGTAAAATGGCAGAGGAGAGGTGAAGTGAAAATACTCATTTGCCTTGAATTTTTCATTCTTGACCTTTGATCTTCAGCTGGATGCCTACTGCATAGCTAGGCTCTCACATCAGCAGAAGCCCCATTGTCAGATAATGGTACAAATATCAAGACCTGTAGTTAGCAGAGAGGTATCTCTTTCTCTGCTTCAGCATCAGCTGAGCAGCAGGCTCTAGGAACCAGAACCAAGGAACAGGAAGAAAAGGAGCTATTTTATAAGCCAGAGCATTCAATAAGCATCTGAAAGTCCTCTCTCACTATGGGCCACACTGCAGGATTACATCTGCAGGAGAAGCAGTGAGGCAAGCACACTGAATCTATTATGTAGTCTCTGGCAATAAAGTCTTGTATGCAAGCTGAATTTCTAGATAGCAAGTTTGGAGCAGCTCATTATGATTATGTTTCAGCAGGGTGCAGTCAGAAGCCTGCTTTTCTGTCCACATTCGAAGGCAGGTGGACCACAGTCTGTGCCACTGTGTATGAACTCATCTTTCCTGCTCCTTGTCAGGGCCTGTGCCTACAAACACAATTATGTTTGTACACTGCAGTTTGACTGATCCAGGGAGGAACCTGGAGGAAAATATGTCAATCTTCAGCTGTCGCTGTGCGCAAACACTGACTACACTTACAAGGTTGGATTCAGCTCCCCAATAGCACACTTTGTTCCTAAAGGTAGAAAACAAAGCACCCATGACAGCCACTGGGGATTTAGTCAATAGTACCAGGGGGGCTTGTGGAGATATTCAGCTCATCTCAAAGATATTTTTCAGGCCATAACTTAAAAAAAAAAAAAAAAAAAAAAAATCTCAATTTGTTCAGGTGATCTTCTTCTCAATATTCCCTAGAAGAAATTTAGATATTTGACCAATAACAAAAGAAGAAAATTCTGTATTGCTTCCTTTACCAACCAGGTGTTTTATAAAGTAGAGAAAAACTGTTATAAAAATATTTTACCTTCTTTTTCAATTGCTCCTGGAATGTAATACCTTTTCTTTTTCCCTCCAGGGAAAGGGAAAAGAAAATGTTAAGAACTCCTCATGGTCATTTTCCATTTAAACTGCACACTTTTCATTAAAAAAAAAAAATCTTTTCTGATATAGAAAGGTCAGCACAATTCAGGAGCTATGAACTATAAAGTTCCAGGTGTATGTAAAGGCTAAAAACATATTTTGAGTTTTGCTTGAATTACTGATAATTTTTCTTCAGTTTTTGAATCAGTTTTGTACAGGTCTGATACTTCAAGTCCCTGTGAGAACTTCTTTATGAGCCAGCTTTCTGCAAAATGAGACAATGGCTTGGTCACATTTATAGAAACTGGAAATCCAGAAGGATGTCCAAGATTTCTTGGAATTAATGCTCCAAACACAACCACAGTCTCAGCGTGCAAAAACATAAAACATTTTCTAACTATAAGAAATCTTGTTCAACCAAGTTTTAAGATAATTTAAATTACATTAGCCTAAGTCTCTATTTACTTTCGCAATCTATACTTTTACATTTTTGGTAGATTTTCTCTGACCTGCGCTATTGTTAGCGAACAGGGAATTTCCTTGCACCCCAAAGATGACTTGTTCAGAATGTAAATACCAAAACTATTTGGTGGCATAGACTGGAAAAACAGAAGATATAAGTTTTTGGGTTTTTTGAGGGGCTTTGTTTGTTTGTTTGTTTGTTTGTTTGTTTGATGGTTTTGTTCTGGGGTTTTTTTGGGAGGGTTTTTGTTTGTTTGTTTGTGGGGGTTTGGTTTGTTTTGTTTTGTTTTGTTTTTATTTGATTTGTTTTGTTTTGTTTTTTGCCAGTGCCTACAGAGACTTTTTTTCAGACCTGTCTAACCTCAGCATTATGTACAATTCACATATTTGTGTTTCTCTCGTATTGCTGAGCTTCAGGGTTTGCAGGTAATGCTTTTCCAGTTCACTTACAATTCATCTTCTATTCCAGACAGAGAAGGTTGACCTACTGAGAAATTATGTGTAATGCATGAAAGAGAAGCAGTGTGTAGCAGCTAGCAGAGAATGTAGTCTCCAGAGAGAACATCATGCCATGTCATGTTTCATGTTTGCCACCACGTGCCCTGTTGGGCAGGAGCCTCCCTGTACCGTGTGGTCTGACCTGTGAATTCCTCTTGTCACATGATCCAACATGCAGTGTTGTTTGCACTTGATTGGAACATTAAACTGATTGATTCACGATACTACTATCTTCAACTTAACCTGAATTCAAGTTTTTCTATACTGTCTTGAAGCATAAAGGGTGCAAAAATTTTCTGCATCCATGATAATATTTTGTCTTTCTGCTGTAGGTGATTGATCTCTCAGAGGCTCAGAACTTTGTTCTACCAGAAAATAAAACTGCAATGTAGTCTTTGAATGTGACTTTCACAGATCTGTGCTTGGTGTTGCCAGAACCCAAATTCCTTATCTGGTAAAAACAGAAGCAATTTAGAAGACTAACAATTATAATACTGTAAATATTTTTATATCTTATTTGATGTTCACACTCTTTCCTTTGTTGTCTAATTTACTTTCTGGCACAATAAAATGAGGCCATGAAATGCAGAAAGATTTCTTGATGAACCAGGTAATGCCTATATCTAATTCCTCATACCTGTAGGATGCAGTTTCGCATTTCTTAACTTTTTATTTGAAGAACTGTGTAAATTCTAATTTTTCAACTTCTTCTGTTAGCACACTCTTTCATTTCTCTTGGCTCCTTCTTGAGCATTCTCTGTTTTTAAAATGGCTCAGTTTTGAATACCAAATCCATCTAGACATGTCTTGCACTGAGATGTAGCTGTAATGACAATATGTTACTTTTAGTTGATTGCCATCACATGTATTTCCGAAGATTCGTGTCAGTGTAGATATCCATGACAGCATCGTCAGTGACCCATTTGTTATGACAAAGCTCCCACTGTGGATGTTTTTAGATTGAGTCTCTTGAATCCCACAATGTCAGACTTGTGAGAGAAATCTGCATATGTTTCAAGACTGGTTTTTGACTCTGTGGCGAAATATATATCCTGTGAGGAGAAAATGTTTCTCTTACCCCATCAAGACAAATCAGACTTCGTGGCCTAAGCAGTCTAGTGGCTTTGTTTTTGTTTTATGCCTCGCATTCTTTCCCTTACACTAGGAAGCTGGTCACTGGGAATATGCAAAAAATATACAAAAATGAAAGCAAATACCCATGCTCTTTTAAAGTCTTTGTACAGCCCAAATGTTACCTTTGGCATAGCTCCAATATACAGAGTAATAAATGCCATGTACATTTTCTTGCTTCACTGCTCTTCCTGCTTCACAGGATCCTCTTGGCTCAGGCAGATTTCCCGAGGAGCCCAGAGCCCTAGGTCCTCACACAGGGATGATTTGCTGGGACGTCTCCTTCTATGCCTCTGCAAACCTCTTCCTCCTATTTTTCTGCATCAGTGCCCCCTTAGCCTTTAGCAAAAACCCCTCCATTTACCACAAAACTTCTGTTTGGTTTTATCTTATGATTCATCACTTGTAGGAATGGAACTGGTCAACAGGTGAACTGATGTCTACATATCAAAGCATCCCCAGTAGTAATTTTCTTCCTTGATCCATACAGAAAATGTACAGAGTTTTTCTGGCACTAAAATCTGGCTTAAGATATCCCTGCCATTCTGGGTCACTCATCTTTGCTCTTACAACTTCTGTATTTTCTTCAGCCTTGTTGCATTTCACCCCTTATAAAAATTGAAATAGTAGTAGCTCAGTAAAATTCTATGGTAAAATTACACTTTTCCAAAAATTAAGACAATGTAGTAGGGTAGGAGATTTCAAATTTTATTTCAACTTGCTACAGTTTGAGAAAATCAGGTGGAACTATATATTTATTTGAGGTCTTGTTTAGTAAAGTCTAAGCAGTTATCACTAATTTTTGATCATTTGTGCTGACCCAAACACGCCAGAGTAAGATATGCAGTAGTATCCATTGCCTGTCTATTCCACACTGAAAAAATATCTTTTCAGAAGAAGAGGAAACAAATAATTAAGCTTTATTAAAAAGATAACTCTCAAAATTTAACAGAAGTAATGTAGTAACCTCCCACTGTTCTGCTGATGTTTCCCGACTGCTCAAAGCTATCTGGCCAAGGAATGATACTTTTGTTTGTGTCTCCTAAATGTATTTGATGCCATAAATGCTGAAGTAATTTTGAATGAATAAAGGTTTCCTGTCAGTCTATTAATGTAATGAGGAATTAAAATTTAATTTCCAATAATGACTTTGATATCAGTACAGCAAGGCTGAATTTATTTTCTGATTTCTAAGAACAACATTTCAGGTCTGTTCTCCATCTGCCATTCACTGTTGTGTAACTAATTTCCTGTCAAAGACAAGAATTACTCAACTAGAGTAGCAGTAGTTTACAGTAGCAGGACTAGCAAAATTTTGAATGGTCATATATTTTTGATTTTTAATTTGGTTGTTAAAACCATTGTGTATTCTCTGCACAGCTGTGCTAGTGTTATCCTTTACTTTTAAATGTAATGATATTTCTCTGTTAAGGCTTGAAGTATTTTTGTTAAAAAGAAACCAATGAGGTAGCTCAAGTTGAACAAAATTATTTTATCTCCTTTTTTCTTTACACAGACCTAAATGGGCTTTGGTTAAATATTCCAGTATTGAGCACTCACTTGAATTTGATTAGGTGTGCATTCAGAATGTAAAGGTGTTCTAGGTGTCCTGTATTTGGAGAATTGTATTATTTGGATAAATTGAATTAGATTGCCTCAGTTCTACTTGTTCTTTCAGAATAAAAGTTTTACCTATGTTGCGGTGCGCTTTGGCCCGCTTGGGTTCCGCCTCCTGTCCCTCCAAGTCTGGTCATCCAATGGGCGGATGAGTCCGCCCAGAGGGACAGTTTGTAGGCGGATCCTTGATCAGAAGGCCTCACCCCTTGTGTCACTCTGAGCCCGTCTCCTCCCCCAGTTCTAGAGAGTTCTTTGTTATTAAGTTCCTTATTGGCTAAACAATTTATGTTTATGTATGTGTTCTGTTGCATATGCGATAATGTTCTGGAAAGTTCTGTTCTATTTGGGTTACGATTGGCTCCCTTGGGTTATCTCCTCCCTTATGGCTCTGTGACTGGTTGTTTGTGCCTTAGTTCCTCCCCTTTTGTTTCTCCCTATTGGACATTGTCGTAAACCCCTCCCCTTCTTCCGTCCCTTAAAAACCTGTGTCTGTTCCCTTTTTCCTTTGAATTCTCGACCCCCCACAAGATTGGAAATAAATGCTCTAGTCTGCTTTAAAGAGAATTCCCTTCTCTCCATCCTTTGTCTCTGCCGGTTAATTGACGGAGGCCAGAGCCCGATCCATCGGATGTGTGAGGGCAAAAGAGGCTCCCACGGAGCCTGACACTGATCCAAAGCCAGGAACCCTGTTCGGCCGCGGAAAGTGTCGCGTGCCAGGGCCACCCAGGCAGCCCAACGGTTAACGCGGCATACCTACCTTATCAGATAGTAATGATCCCTTTGGCTACATATGGCCAAGGAATGATCATAGCCGTAGTGTGAAGATTTTATTCTGGCCAGAAAAGAGTTCTGCCTCCTCAGTGTAACAACATAGTGCAGAGATCAAATCAGATCTTTAAATATTCATTTACAATTTTCACATGATGGAACTCTGGTTCATGCCTGTTTAAGTAAATTTACAGCACCAACTGTTATCAGATGCAGGGGGTCAGTTCTGCACACAAGTTGAGTTATTATATGCAAATATGTATTTACTGAACTACTTACTTTTATTGGTACACTGAACAGTTATTTTTCAAAATATGTCTGTTTAAGAAAGTATTTATTAGAAAACCTCCATAATTCCACAGCAGATCTTAACTAGTCCAACATATACTAGAAAGCCCATAATTATATGCTGGCTGACATTTTTAAACTGTTTATTAAATCAAAGAAAGAAATCCAATCTGATTTTTTTTTCCTACAGTACTAATAGTATTTTCAGTGGTACTTTTAAAAATAATTATCTATTATTTTAAACCTAAGTGATACTTACACCACAACTTGAAATGAAATGCACCGATTTATTAACAGTGTTTACATATTGACGGTCATGACATTGAATATGAAATACTAATCTGACTTTGACCTTCTTGTTTTCTAAGAGATATATTTGTGAGTCAGTAATTTCCTTTCTCTAGGCTTCTTCTCTTTATTGCAGTGTAAATTTGGTATTATGAACAGTCACATTTGGGTGGATGCTAAATAACTATGACAATCAGTTTGTAGACGCTGGTAGCAAAATTGTTAGAACCTTATACAGTGGACTGCTGAATATTTTACCTAAGTTGAGAAAGTGATTCAATTGCAAGAGCAATAATTAACTCCTGACTGAAACGACAAGGCTATACCAATGAGCAAGTTGTGCATTCATGACAATATTTTTCATATCATCCCTGGGGAATCTCTTATTCTAGCACATCAGAGTGTGATACTGGCCTGATTCAGTATTAGAACATAAGTTCTTACTACAAAATAGATTAAAAAAAAAAATTGAAATCGCTTCCTAGCTTAGCCAAACACAGTTTCTTATACCACTGAGAGTATTTCTAGGTTTTGTAATGCTATGGGGCAGCTTTGAGACTGGAAGTTTCTTGGTAAGTGTTCTGTTCCATACTTATTATTTTTTTTCCTTTTCTTACATAACCTAACAATTTAATAAATTTTGGAGCATTGATTTCATTCAATGGCATGGAGTAGACCTTTTGCTTTTTTAAGGTATTTCATAAAGCCATATATATTCAGTGTAGCTTTGAAAATCGTGCTGCAAGAAAAAGGTGCTTGTTTGACAACACAGTATGTGCTGCCCTGGTTAATTTCCAATTCTGGCAGCTGAGTTAATTTCCAGTTCTGGTCTGCATGGCCTTTGTTGGCTATTTGACTATTATTCAGGGACCACAAAATGACAGAATGGGTAAGGTTGGAGGGGTCAACCAGAGGTCATCTCTGCTTGAGCTGGGTTTCCTAGAGCATGTTATTCAGGGTTGTGTCCAGATGCCTTTTGAGTATCTCCAGTGAAGGACAATCCACAATCTCTCTGGGCACCGTGGTCTGGTGCTGTCACCCACAAAGTAAAGAAGTTCATCCTCATGTTCAGGTGGAACTTCCTGTGTTCCACTTTGTGCCTGTCGCCTCTTGTCTTGTTGCTTGGCACCACGGAGAAGAACCTGGATGCATCCTCTTGACACCCTCTCTTCAGATACTTACAGACGTTGATGGGGTTCCCTCTCAGTTGTCTCTTCTCAAGGCTGAACAGGACCAGTTGCCTCAGCCTTTCCTCATAAGAGAGGTGCTCCAGTTCACTCATAATTTTCAGTCCTTTGCTGGACCTGATGCAGGAACTCCATATCTCTCTTGTGCTGAGGAACTCAGAATTGGACACAGCTCTCCAGATGTGGCCTCACCAGGGCTGAGCAGAGGAGCAGGATCACCTCTCTCGACCTGCTGGCAATGCCCTTCCTAATGCACCCCCGGATAACTTTGGCCTTCTCAGCCGCAAGGACCCACTGCTGGCTCATGGACAGCTTGTTGTCCACCAGGACCCCCAGGTCCTTCTCTGCAGAGCTGCTTTCCAGCAGGTCAGTGCCCAGCTGTTATTCCTCCCCAGGGGCAGGACCCTGCATTTGCCCTTGTTGAGTTTCAGACAGTTTTTCTTCGCCCATCTTTCCAATCTGTCCTTCTGAAGGGCTGCACAGCCCTCTGGGGTATCGGCCACTCCTCCCTGCTTTGTGCCGTCAGTGAACTTGCTGAGGAGGTCTCTGCCCCTTCATCCAGGTGATTGATGAATAAGTTAAACAATACTGGGCCCAGTATTGAACCTTAGGTAACACCACTAGTCAGAAGATTCCAACCAGACTCTTCCACTGATCACAACTCTCTGAGTTTTGCCATTCAGCCAGTTCTCAATGCACTTCACCATGCACTCATCCAGCCCACACTTCCAGAGCTTGCTTATGAGAATATCATGGGAGACAGTATCACATATGAGAATGTCAGGATTTAAGCAAGGGGACTCCTGTAATAAAATCTGTTACAAATACTGTTGGGAGCAGAGCAGTCACTGCTGGACAAATTGAAGTGCAACTTCATAAAATGCCATGTGCTGAATCTCTACTTCAAAGTAGCATAGATCTGACAGAAGAGGCATTGGTTACAAGACATACAATGGCTCAGCAGCTGTATATTAAACTTTTAAAATGTTGCCTACACTCTTCCTAGAATTAACATTGCAAATTATGTTACCAAGCTATTCTGAGAACATATATTTCTGATCTTTGTATAGATATTAGCATTAGTTCCACCTTCCCCAGAGGGTTTACTGCACAGGCCCACAGATGTGCAACAAACAAAACAGAGACAGAATCGAGAGGGTGATGATTGGTTGAGAGTTACACTTGATTACATCCCTTCAATCAGTAGCGTCACCAGTGGTCTAGCTACAGTCTGATGGTGGTACCCATATGATAAATTTTCCATTCACCACCTCTTTACCAAAACCAATGTATAATGGTAAAATCGTGGTTGTGCAAATAGAAGGATAAGATGTTTCTTGCAAAACTCAAATAATCACTTGTCTTGCAGTCTCCTGGAGAAGTCTGTGGCATTTCTCTATTTTTAATTCTGAAGTCTGTTTTTTATCAGTCCCTACTCAGTAAAGGACTTTTTCAAACTCAGTTCCCCTTTGAATGAAGCTAAATAAAAGTCTTTAACTTGTACAGGCAAAATCACTTTAGCTTTAATTTAGCTAGCCTAGGTGTCAGGAGCAGCCAAGATGTGGTTCACAGATTCCTGCATGTAACATTTAAAACAATTGGTCTGTACTCAGAGACATGGGCAAAACAAACATTTCTATTCTTACTGTTACTTAAGCAGATCATATCCTTGCTACAGCTTTCATAGAGAAATCTTTCAAGTTAAATCAGCAGGACTTGAGCAGATGCTGATTGTCAAATATACACCTAACCATTTTGCTAGTCTAGGTTGTGGAAATAAGGACACAGAGCTGATCTATGTCAGAATAATCTCCATAGCTCAGAACAACTGCTGAGGAAAGCAGCTGCTACAGGCATCATTTGTCATTATGTTCCCGTATTAGCATATTACAACAAGTCTTCAACTTAAAAATTATTAAAAATCCACCCCAAAACTCCACTGACATAGATTAAAAATATTAAGGGACTGTTCTATAGGGTCTATAAAGGTTAAATTTCATTCAGTTTGAACTACCATTACATTTCTGTATGGGCTGAGGCTTCTGGAGCTGCTGGAACTGGCTATACACTATTCACCCACACACTAGCAAAAATTTTGTATTCATAAGCATATTTTATAAATTTTCTTTATATGTAACAACACCTGAATGTTGCCCAAATTAAAGAGCACACACACAATATAAAATCTGCACAGAACATATTTGCCCAGCTAGCTACATTCAAATCCACGCCTGTGAATCCAGAAATAATCATCATCTTTAGAACAGAGGCTTTATGCTGTTTTCATGCTCTCCAGACATTCTGAATTAGGCTGCCAAGACCTCATCTTCCTTTGCTATGCTGCGTCTTGTCACATGAGGGATCATAAACACGGTAATGTTACTGAAAACGCCATCAACGTGATAAAGCACACCAAAACAAGTATTTCAAATTACATTTCTGCAGATAAGTGCAGGTCCCTTTTCACAAAGGTCTAATACTTACTGGCTCACTGACTTCTGGGAAGCTGATAGTTTGGACTTTCCTTGGATATTTTCTGTTTTCTTTAGATAGGTTGCTTCTAAATCACTGCTCACATAGCCATAGTTTTAAGAGTCTACAGAGATGTTATTAAGTCTTTCTATTCCATGTAGTACTCTGTGGGGGTTTGTTACCTCTTATTAAGAGTTTGTGGATTGCTGGGGTGGAAGAGTCGAAAGTCTTGACTACTGATGGATAGGCTTCCTTAGCAGCCTGTATACACAAAAGGTAGAAGTCACACTGGAACTTCTGCTCTCCCCGTTATCACAATGATCATTGTTACAAAAATAAAATAAGCACTCTACTGTGCAAGCCACTGGAAGTTGATTGTAATGTACAGAAAGGAGTAATCCCTTGCAACTACCTCCAATAAGTAAGTAATTATTCTTGTGTAAAACCTTTTAAAACACTGCGATTTTCCATGTTTTACTACGATGAAAATAATATTTACTATTCATGAGTTATAATAGTAAAAATTTTAAAAATAAAGAAATACTTTTCCTGGAAGAACCCAGGACTATGTACCTACTTAATTTGAAGGACAGTTATACTAATTTTTAATGCTGAAGTAAAGATGTGCTAGCTTGCAGGCTGCTAATGTTGGCCCAAATAATGACCCTTGATGCTAAAACTTAGAAATACTGAAAAATATTTTAAAACATACTTGGTTATAGAAGTTTTGGTGAAATATTTCTTGAAAATAATTAAAAATTGAAATTGCAAAATTGCATTCTTACACACAAAAACCATGGCTACTTTATGTATTTAGTCCACCAAGGTTTTTAAATCTTACAATATATCTTAAAATGCTAAAAATTATATGATTGTCAGACATCAATAAAATGCATAATATTAATACACACAGCGATTAAAAGTACTTTGTTCATGAGCATGAATTATAACATTTCTATCCTACAGCCAAAGAGTTACCTAGTTGTGGCGGTTTGATGCTGGTTAAGTGCCAAGCTCGACAAAAGACTATTCACTTATTTGCCTCTGTTATAGCTGAGCAGAGGAGGGGAACTTAAAAATTCATTTTTGAGGAAAAAGGAAACTTCAAGGCAAAACAGGTCCAACCTTAAACAGTATGAAGAAGATTTATTACTAACAAAATTAAAAGTAAAAAGAGTAATGAGAAACCAAAGTAAACTTTCAGAACACCTTTCTTCACCAATCCTCCCTTATTCCACTATCTGTGCAAGGAAACAAACATGGGGTCTTGGTCAGCATTTCATTTCTTAAGAATCTTTCTTTATGTTTAAGGAAAAGAGTTTCTTGTGCTGTGCTGTGCTGTGGGATTCTTCCCACTGGAAAGAGTTCTTTGCGAACTTTTCTAGCATGGTTTCAATTTTCACAAGCAACAGCCTGCCTGAATCTGCTGCAGTGAAAATCCCTCCCACGAATCGTGCAGTCTTCCCACAACTGCCAGCATGGGTCATAATAGTTTGTGGGGCTTAGTCTTTTAAGGATGAGCTGTTCTAGCCTGGAAGCAAAGGTTCTCTTCTTCAATCTCTACAAGCCTCTCAGCATCTGTGTGCTCTAGTGTGAGCACTCCTCTTCACGGGCTGCATGTGGATCTTTGCACCCCGCCATGTACCTCAATGAATTATAAGGAAAACAATTTGCTGTATTATAATCCTCACCATGGCTTGCAGGAGAATTTCAGCTCCAGTGCTGGGAGTGCCTCCGCCCTCTCCCTTCCCCCACTGACTTTGGTGTCGCCATGTTGGTTTTCCTCACGTGATCTCACTTTTCCTTTCTCTCTGACTTGGAAGACATTTAGTGTCTGTAAGTCGCACCTGAGAAGTTGATCTTGTCCGGGCTCTGCATAGGGGAAAGACTCACCCTGTCTCTTGCTGCCGGCTGCATGGTGTTTCTTGCTCAGTTGGGCGCAAGCTGCTCTGGCTTCAGGGGCACGCCAGCGCAGCCCGGGCTGCAGCAGCTTCAGAAGAATCTTGGCCATGCGGTCCTGGCCTCAATGCAGGGAAGGTGGAGTTTCCAGCCACATGGCTGCTCGAGGCACCAGGGTGGCTCCACACGGTGGCCCTGCCCTGGCCACCGTGCCGGGAGGCCCTGGGGGCCATTTCTGGGAAGAGGCCTAGGGGCCCCTCACCTCACAGGGGAACAAGGGGAAAAGGATCTTCTCACGGTCTCTTCTTTCTTTAATATGTACATCACAGAGGCGTTTTCAGCTTGTCCAATTGGTCTAGAAACCTGACCATCAGCTGTTGGCTCTGTGCCGGTCACAGAAGTTTCAAGCAGCTGTTTTAGCTCTTTTTTTCTTTGCCTCCACAAAAATTGCAAATCAAGTTTTGCTAAACCACCACACTAGTGTTAATGTAATATCTACACATCTAGTAAAAAATATTGCTATCTGTCACTCCAGGATGCAGTTGTTTCACCTCAAACATTGTTTTGCAGTTGTAGTGAATTTGATAGGGATGAGAAAGGTAATATTACTTCACTAAAGGCTTTTTTCTTCGCATATGTCACTAAAATTTATATGCATACCATTCCTTCTCATTGTCTCCTGGTTTTTACATGTTCGCTACAGCCACAGCAAATAAAACTTTCTCCATGCACATTCACTCAGAATGTTGTTGAAAACATATTTTTTCTTGATCTTTTACTCTGGGCATGCTAAAACTTCTACTGGAACCATTCACTGATATGTCTTCTATAGTCAGTAAAGCTTCAACTTTATTCTTCCCAGTTTAGTGTCATCTTTTTTGCTCATCTTTCAGTCCCCTTTAATTCATGGGAAGGAATCCTTATTCCAGTATGCCTGTATCTCAATCAGCAAATTTCTTTCCTTTTACCCTGAATGCCACCCTCCACTTTGAAGAGGCCTCCCCATCTATGCATTTTTTGTATTACTGTCTTTCAAATTTTTTCTCATAACTCTTCTAAAATCATACTGAGAAACAAAGAGCGTGCAATGTTTCAAGCTGCTCTATGTGCTGTGATCAGCCTGTATTATGGTGAAGAATTGTTCTCTGTTTTTTCTTTATATTTTTCCATCTATCTTTACTCATATTTTCTTCTCTTAAACTAGTCTTTCAGCTTTGAACTTTTTATATGCACTGACTAGCACCATATCCATAACGGGAGTTCACAAACATTATCTTAATATGTTGTAATAACGATAAATAATGTTTTGTTGCTCATCCATGGGAACACCATAAGGAAGACCTTGATTGGATCATAGGCATGGGGAGGGATGTGCCACAATGAAAGGCATTAGGTTCCAGGTCGTGTTTTCCTTGTGGGGAAGGCTCAAGTAGGAATGGACACATCCTGCACATCAATATCTGCCTGATATTGGAAGCTTTGCTACTGTATTATATTTGGATACCTCTGGCAAAGTGGAGTGAGAACATCTTCAAAAAGTAGTTTGCTTACCAGCTGAGGGAGATGGGCACATTCCCATAATTCCTCCCACAATTTATGGTTGGAGTCATATCTCAAACATCAGTGCACACAATATACAGCATGGGAAGTAAAGAAAAAATAGCTGTTGGTGCAGAGCTACAGTCCAAGAAATCCAGTAGCACAGGTCATGTCATCTTGAATGCTGCACTGGATCTGATTGGGATAGAGGTATTTTTGTTCATAAGAGCCTGCCTGGTGCTGTATTTTAGATTTGTGACTAAAGCAATATTGATAACCTGCTAGTGTCTTATCTGTTTCTAAAAAAGCATTTGCACAGCACTAAGGCTTTTCCCCACTCTGCTCCTGTGGGTAGATTGGGAATGCATGAAATTTTGAGGCAGATACAGCCAGCACAAGCGACCCGAACTGTATATAAGGATATTCCATACTATACGTTGTCATGCTCAACAATAAAAGCTCAGGGAACAGAGATGGAAAGTGAGACATTCATGGTCATGTTCTTGGTCTTCCCAACTAGGAAATAGCTGGACATCTATCTGCCAGTGGGGAGTGGTGAATGAATTCCTTGTTATATTTTGCTTGCATGTGCGGCCTTGCCTTTTATCTTGATCCACCAGTTTTTCTTGCTTTTACCCTTCTGATCCTCTCTCCTATCCTACTGATGGTGAGTGAGTGAGCGACTGCGTGGGGACTTACCTGCTGGCCAGAGTCAACCCATAGATGTAGAGAATCCTGCTGTGGAATGGGCAACAGATAATTTGGGATCTTATGTAATGTGATCAGAGTGGAGGCCAAAAAGGGGTAATTGCTGTGAACATTTGCAACAGACTGACATTTGAGAACAGGGGAACAAAGCCTCCTTTAAAACAGCCTCACAATAACAGGTCCTGGATCTCATGGAGGACTTTACCTGACATTTGCTCAAGGGAAGACTTGGAGAGGCTCAGATTTCTAGAGTGCGTCAGGATCAATTTTTATGCAGGTTTTGGATGGCCAAACTAGAGAAAGTGCCCTGCTGCATCTACTGTTCATGCAAAAGAAGAATGGTCATGGATTTTAAGATCGATGACAGCCTTTGCTGCTGTGACCATGCCATTGCACAATTTTGAATTCTGAGGTAAACAGAAAAGGTAGATAGCAGAAAAAAGACCCTTCAGGGCAGCAGACTTGGGAACTGGCCAGCAGCTTCCCCTGAATGGCCTTGTCTTCCCAGGGATCTCATTCTTAAGGGCATGATAGCCCATGACAACTTGCTGATCTTCAAGGACAATCTCCTCAAATCATAAGAGTGATCTACCCTCATATGCAGGAATTTGTAGAAACACAGAGTGAAAGGAGTCTGGAGTTTTGTCAAGGCTAAGTGAATAAAGTGCACACTAGAAGCACCTTTATTTGATATGTGTGAAGGTACAGCCAGCTATTAGCTGGAATAATATTACACTGGCACAAGATAATGTTCAGGAGAAGAAAAAAGATGCAGACAGTGATAAATTTAATCACTAAGTAGGAAGACCTGAAGGAGGATAAATATGCTTTTACTAGTTACTGTGGGAAATTTATGAATTCAACTACATTAGCAGTGAGCATTGTATTGTAAATAAATTATTGACTTTCAATAAAATTAAAAAATAAGTGTTTTGATAAAGTAATGAATTGAGATAATCTGAGAAAGGTGCCAAAAACCTGCGAGCTAACCTGAAGAATGATATATAGCATGCAGGGAGAAAAGGTTGCAGAACACTTCAGAAGATTAATAATGTAAAGTACCTGACCCAGATGAAATGCCAAAAACCACATTTAAATCATAGAAATTAAAGGAATCAAATAGTTTGCCAGGCTACTTAGTAGTACTCTTTGGCCATATATTGTATTATTAGCATAAAAGGTTTATTGTTCTTATTTTAAATATAAAATAAATTTTTTATCAGTTATTCTAGAGTTACACTAACTTAATCCAGAATCTGAATGACAAAATGACCATAAAAGTTAAGAATAAATGAGTCTGTTATATGAAAGTAATGGCAAATATTAAATTGCAACTGGAATTAGACTAGAATCCATTTACATCTGCAAATGTTACCTGTGAGGCAAACAAGAATAAATGAAAGGAAACACCTTGAAAGACTATATTCTCTCGTATTTCTATTTTCTGCACAGAATAGTCATTCTTCAAGACAGCTGTGGCAGTGCAACTTGAGTAGGCTGGACTGGGAGTGTTAGTAAAACCAAGGACATGAGCAGTGAAGAAAAAATCAGAATACTGCTTCGAAACAGAAATTAAAGCTTTAGCACAGTTGAAAGGCTGGATGATGGAGAAAAGAGAAGAGAAGGGAG
>VZRS01009603.1:409041-433739 GCA_013398055.1 Ifrita kowaldi | reverse complement strand
GTCCCGACGCTGGGCGGCCGGCGGGGGCAGTGCGAGCCGGGGGAAGCGCTGCGGGGGCGCGGCAGGCTCCTGCAGCCACCGTAACTTCGGCTTTAAAGTCTTTTTAAAGATAATTTTTTGAAAGAGTTTCTGTATATATTTATATGCCTTTATACATGTATGCACACATATATGCATACACATGTGTATAGGTACATACGTACACATACGTATACACATTCGGCCAGGGGCAACAGGCACCTCCAGCTTTGTCGCCCCCGGATCGTGACTTTGCTGTTTGTCATTTAGGTGATTTTTCGCCTAAGCGTTTTTGTTTGTTTGTTTGTTTTTCCCCAATTCCAAGCCCTTCAAAGGCTGTATGTCAGCCCATTAGAGTGCTTTTACAACGTGAAAATCAGTATAATTCTGCGTGCACTGGGGTATGGGATGTCTGCAGGTGGCCAGCCTGCTGAGGTGTCCTTGGCTGACCCTGGAGGATGGCAGGAAGGCGATCCCCGCTTCTGAGGGAATGGTCCCTAGTGCTGACTATACCCTAAATTGTGCCAGGGGTTAAGCTAGAAGTGAAGCAGAAGGAACATGCAGGATTTTCAGACTGACCTCCTGGTTTTGTTTCATTTGGCAGGACACATGGAGCAGTAGCAGTTGTTGTGCGTGTTGAGGTGCTTATTTTCTGGGGCATGGTTCTGTTGTTTGGGTTTTGTGGGGTTTTTGACAGAGTAGTATCATTATGTTTAATATATTTGGAGGTGTGGGAAGTACAAATCAAGCGCCGACCAACACATTTTTAAGTATTAGTGTTTGTCAGTTCATGCTGGCCAAATTCTAATACAGGTAAATTCAGTTGTTCCCAGCCACTCTGTTCCAAATAATTTGACTTGAAAAATTATTCTAAACTTTCAGTCCAGATATATCATGTGATGATACAGGCTAATTAAGGGATAAACACTCAAAGAAAGAGATAACAACTCACGGTGGGCCTTCAGTGTAGTATGAAATAAAAGGTGAAATATGTCAGGATATTTTATTACATGCCCATATATGATGATCTGGCATCACAAATGTGAGCGTAGTAAAAACACAGAAATATGACAGTTCAAGAGTTATGGGGAGAAGCCTGGTCTGTGGTGAATTTCTAGGAAATGCAAGTACATGCATTGTCTTTTTTGAGTGTTACCACAATAAAATTGTAAATGCAAAACACACCACACTTTCTAGAACTGTTCATTAAGGAGTGGTACTGCCAGGTTCAGATGTTTTATGAAGTAAACACTCATTGCTATTCTTCATTAAGGTACAAATTAGTAAAAACGGGTGCATGTTTAAAGGTACACTTCACCTGTAATGTTGTAATGGTAAAATGCTGCCCTTGGAAACCCACATCTTTGCATACAAATTGTGTAATTCTGCTTATGTGCTTATTTACAAGCATTTTTGTACATACAGTAAGTGCTCGTGTCAATTTTGTGGATGCAGTGCTGATTTCAATGAAAACTTGGCTCCAGCTATGTCAGTTACAAGGATAAATTAGTAGTGGCTATTCTGCACTGTGAGAAAGCAAAAAGAAAAGTAAAAATAATCACAATTTTTACAAGAAAAGTAATCACTAAACAGAAAAAAGAGGGGCAATTTTTATGATAAAACAATAGAGAAAACTGGATTTCTTGGTTAGAAGTGTTCCTGTTTCAGGTAAAGCCTTTCTCTTTCCTGAAAAGATTTGTTTTTCAGAGAACTTCCCTCAGTCCTTTGGTGAACCCGTGTTCCCTGCTTCTTAAAACAGCTTGTTAGAGCATGTGCTGATCTGGAATGGAACAGAAGATATTTTTTAACTGTTCCAGCTCTCAAGAAATACCCACAGAATCTACTTGCAACAAGTATATCCCAATCCCTTCCTACACTTCTCCGTAAAGGAAAGCATAATCTGCTGGGGTTATTGGTTTCTATTTTAGGTGAAGTGACAGGGTGATATATTGTATTTCAGCTCTGGAGCTGAGCATAACTTCAAGATTTTTATTTTATTGAGCAGGTTCCTTTCTTTGGTTCCTTGTTAAACCCTCATGAATTTTTGGTGGTTGCCCTTGCAATTTGACATTCTTACCTTCACTTTTTATATTTTGGCCTTCAGTTTAAACAATATTGCTTTCTGTTGGGCTCCATTCTGTGGATGAGTTTATTTCTAAAAATGTCATTACCCGAAGGAACCTTGCCTTGTTTATTGAGGAAAGTGGAAAAAGCATAATGACTAGTGCTAGAAACTGGAATAAAAAAAAAAAAAAGGAGATTCATATGCAGACAGTTAAATGCTACCCTGATGAACCGGGGTGTTTTTCATGCCTCTGCATATTTCCTGTCTGATGAGAAGCCAGTCATTTAAAATAGATTTTTCAAAAGCAATCATTCATTTTCATGTTCCTTATTTTGTTGTCTCTGTCTTGAGAACCTCAATCTCATTTGTGGAAATGCAGAGCTTTTGCAAAAACAGGTGAAACCAATGTATTACCTATATTTTAAGCTGTCTCTGAAAAAAAAGGTGACTCTAAGTAGACATATTTTTTGGAAATATTTGATATGAATCTTTCCATACCTCAAATTTCCATTATATAAGATGGAGGTAATAAAAATACACTGTTTGCAAAATGGGCTGCTAGGATGTAAATTCATTCTTGTTTGCAAATAATTCAGATGGACACTTAGGTAATCTGGTCATGTTAGACAAGCCTGTGAGTAGACTATCAGTGAATTCAGAAAATAACATGAAAGAAACAAGGTACAGAGCCACGCTTTGAGCTGTGAAGACCTTGCAAAGTGTTGAACAACTGCTTAGCCAGCAAGCACTGCATGATGACTGCTGAACAAGGTGGGAGTCTTACAGGAAAACAGCAAGCCACAGCATAACTCAAAATTCTGTCTCATTAAAGAAACAGAAGGGGCTCAAATCAATAAGAAGGTAACCTATTGGTGACATATTTAGGTGATATTTCAAAATAGTTTAATCATTTAAAAAAACTTTCAGCAACTTTTTTGTTGTTGTTGTTGCGTTTTAGCGTGTGATGGAAGCATGTAATTTTTTACTTGAGTTAAAACATTCTTTGTCATTCCCAATGACCACTATTTCATGTTGAGATAAAAGGTGTAAAAAGGGCTGTGAAGTTGTTGATCTATTGCATGATCCTGTATGTAGGATGATCAATAAACCCTCTTATTAATTTTGCAGACTAATTTAAAGTCTGTAAGGTAGCACTAGTCTCTTATGTTAGCAGGAGTAACTGTATGTAAAGTACTTGTTAATTCTTGAACTGTTCTCATTTTGAGACTTTTTTGGTAAATAAGAGGGGTAGACTGTTTTCTGGATTCCCATCATTCTTGGGACACTTGTTCAAAAATTACCACTTTAATGCAGACAGTTGTGTCTCTGTTTATACATGTGTTTATACAGATTCATTTTTAAAAGGTGCTGGGCTCTTCATCTGCTGACTGCCTCCTATCTTACCTGCATGTTCTTAGAATCATTTCTGTTGGACTTGATAGCCACAGCAACCAAGTGTCACTAGCAATGTTAACTAAATCTGCCTCCTTCTCCAGGGCATTACAACACATGCTCCCAAACAGATCCTTGCAACATTTTATTGCTTAACTATTTTTCTCTCTTCTGATAAGGAAAATGATGGGATTTTCTGCTTGGTTAGTTCAGTCCAAGCAGCAAGCTCTGGGGAATTGTGCTGTGGTAGAACATTGATGGAATGGAACGAGGGTCTGCATATCACTTACTGGAGTGCAAAACCCTTCAATTTGCTTACAGTGGAGGTGGATGTAGGTTCACTCTTACGACTGACAGATGAGCCCTGCAAGTCTTGCCATAGTCACTTAGAGCATCATCACCCCCAGTGTGAAGATGGCCTGACAGAGCCATCAGAAGAGACAGGTGTCCACTCAGCTGCTCAGGCTGGTGTCTGGCATTTTAGCTCAAAGCCACTTCACTGGCAGAGCAAAGGGCAGTAGCTTTGCACTGGGGTAAAGGGATGTGGGCAGGCATTCCTGTTTGCCAGATTGTCTCATCAGGGGGAATATATGCAGGTGGTAACACTTTACACCAGCACAGCATTATTACCAAAGTGTATTGCTGAAAGTGTCAAAACGCTGGTCTGTTCACTAGAGCACCTCCAGTCTGAGAACATTTTCTCTTGTGCTGGCTTTGCTGTGGGGGCAGCAGCCTCTGTAAGAAGGACAGAGCAGAGAAGTCATAATTTACACTACAGAAGCAAGGTTTGCCAGAGCACCTACTTAATGAGGGACCCTGAGTGCCCTAAAATGAAGGCAGCATAATGCAGAATGCTGAAGCTAAGATTTCTGGGGTCTTAGAGCACTGGGCTTAAAGCATGCTAGCATTCATTGTCTGGTATATTTTTGGCTGCGTTAAACTTACCTAAATGAATAGATTCTTTCTTGCTGCCAGGGAAGAGCTTTTGTCTGAAGACTATAGAAAATGTACACACTCTTCTGAAGATAGTCTTCTTAAATGTGCAATAACAAAAATGCCTTTCTTCCTCTAAATATTTTGAGAAAAGAATGCACTTTCCATTTTCCTTCATTTTCCTGGATTGCTCCCTCTCTTTCACCATCTGCTCAACTGTGGCCTTCTTTCTGGCTTGGAAGTGCTGCAAGATCTTTCCTTCAGACCTCATCTGCCTCATTTTTAAGTGCTTGCTGAAGAGGTTCATGCAATTCTTGGCAAGAGATCACTCACTGGCCATGTGACTTGACGGATTTGTGACACCCGTCTCTTGCTATTTCATCATGTGTTGCAAACTTTTTCATGTGAGAGTGGAATCCCTGTTGGGAAGTATGGACTGCATTAATGAGTACTGTTGTGCAACTGATCTGTGTTTGGTGATTGATGAGCATATGTATTTTAGTTTCACTTGTCCTTACATATCTGTAATTATTTTCTGTCACACTCCCACCTTTTGGTTTTTGTGTGCATACCAAGAAACAGATCCAGCTGGTCTAGCAGTTAGCTGCTGCTAAAAGAAGCACAGATACTGCCTTTCCTCTGCCCTGGCTGTACTGCACATTCCTGCTGCTTCCCTCTTGTGTCCCTCAGTCTTTGATTGTCGAATAATATGTAACAAAAAGCCCAATTAATTTCATGTTACTTGGATCTAAAATGAATCTCTGATATTATCTCATAATAAATTCTCTGTGAAGAAATGAGGAATTGGAGACAATTTTTTTACGTTTTGAGCTTCCTGATGTAGGCAGTATAGATCCACTATATTTTATTCATCACAGAATGGCAGAGGCCAGAAGGCCCCTCTGAGGGTGGTGTAGTCCACCTTGTAGCTTCGAGGAAGGTCAGCTTGAGTCAGGTTTTGAATATCTCCAAGGATAAAAGCACCACAGCCTGTCTGAACTACCCATGCCAGTGTTTGAACACTCTGAGGAAGAAAAATGCGGTTTTTTAATGTCTTAAAAATAAATGTTCTCTGCAGGTTAGACTACTCTTAAGTTGATCTGAGTTTTCCTTCAGAATGATCTGGTAGCTCTAGTGCAAACCAACAACAGCCATCTATTGAGTTGAGGGGAGGTAATGCAAGTGATAGCACTCACCTCCATCCAGTACTGTGGCTAATGACTCCTCATCCTAGATCCAGAGGCCTGTGAATAAGGAATTGGAAAGCATCAATATAGTTTAGAAATTCATTTTAAGTAAAGCTTTCTTAATTCCTTTGTTGCTAGATCCAGAATATAAATAATTTATGTATTTAGTTACTGTGACTTCTATCTTTTGTCATTATATGTTGAATATATTTGTTTTGCAGTATTCTTTGCTGTGAGAATAACTGGGGGTTTTTTTGGCTAGATATAGTTTTAATGTTTATGTAGTGAGCTTTATAGCCATGGTTTCCACAATCTGTATTTTGATGGCACTACGATAGTGCAGGCTGTATCTGTGCCACTTAACAAATCCTGTAGTGTTCTGTGACTGAAAACAGACTGAGACATGTCCAACCTGTTATGCTGCATTCATTTGGGTGACCTGCCCCAAAAGTTACTTGACACATCAGTAAAGAAGGAATACTGAAAGCAACTGGATCCAGTGTTTGTGATGTCTCTGCCTGCTTAATGTCTCTGAACAAAACATTTTTCCACAAAAAAAACCAAACCCAACAAATTACTGAGTAGAATAATAATTGTATGGTATGAATGCATAAGTTAGATTTCTTTAAGGGGAGGAAACAGTTAATCCCTCCCAATAGACAGTACAGAGAGACATCCTGGATGAGAGAAGGTTTCTGCTCTGTATGAAGTTGTTAGGGAGAGAGGTCAGCCATCAACACAAGAAAAAGGACCTGTATGACAAAGGAGGAGGTACGATGACTGTGTCCATCTGAAATATTGACAAACGTGAACCTGTTATGAATTCCATGAGTATATGAGATAAGAATGGGGTGGGATTGGGTACTGTCATTAAAATGCTGTAAAACCAGAAGTTGTTGTGGTTAGAGATTCTTTTCGTGTGCCTGTTTCTGTTGCTTTTCTTGTTGTCTCCAAGAGGCTGTTAGGTAGAGTTTGAGTGCTCCTGTTTTAGGCTGAGCTCTGCAGAAAATGTGTCAGGAGATCTCCAAGTGCATGGTGGTACCCACAGCCCCCAAATGGAGCCCCTGGGGATCCTTTATAGCCAGAGTTAAAGGCCTCATATTCATCGGGAAGTCCTCAGCAAACTTTCCTCCATAGCCAGGAACAGGCCTGGACTGCAGTGTTAACTATCTCAGAATGTTTTATATTTTTAACAAAAATTATTATACCAAGGTAGTCTTAACTGTCAAACTGGGATGCATTTAGTTTGCATTGTACATTGTTTCCTTTTATGTACTGTTTGTCTTTAACAGACTTGGCATGACTGCTTCCCAGGCAGTAAATACATCCTGGTATAATTAAAGCCTTTCTACTTCCTTTGCAGGCAAAACCTCAGAGATGGTATCTCTGGAGGGAGATGTTGGAACTGCCCCAGAAGCTGCCAACTGCTGTTTGTCTGTTAACCAGTACCTCAGGTGATGTCTTTCTGAATCACCGTTCCAGACCACATCTGTATTTAGAGTGACCCCCTCTGATCCATAGGTCATTACTTGGGCAATTGTAAAAACTGAGCTATTAAAAAATGCTGTATTTTTTAATCTAATTTTTTAATGCACTAGATGTGTTCAGGCAGAAAAAGAGAAAAGGAGCCAGAGAAAGCAATTTGAAGACTTGGGTTTTATCCATGAAAAATTCCATGTAAGATAGTACAACTTAGTTAATTGTTAAGAAGGTAGCAGCTGACTTCCCCTCAGCAAGGTAGCTATATGGGATGCACTTCTGAGGATATACCAAAATAGTTCTGCTGCTGCAGCCAATGTCTATGGACATAAATTCATGGCTCTTGGTCCTGTTGCTGCCACTGTGTAAGCAGATTGTTTATCACTTTTTGTTTGGACAGGCACAGATGCCTGCTTGTATAATTAAAGTTGTAGCATTTGCACAATAGTTATATACTGAAAATTACTGTGCCTTGGTGTCACCTTCCTCTATTGATCTTTAAACCAGCACAAAACAAAATAGAAAATATAAGCCATTCAGGCAAAAATTCCATTAAGGGTAGTAAGGAGTACAGGGTGGGGCCTCTAGTGCAAGGGCAGGACCACAACATTTTTCCTATCTCACAGGAAAGTTTTAAGAGTCATCTTAATGTTATGTGATGGAAAAGGACATAAATCTATATGGATAAAATGAAATTATGCATAAGCAATTAGCTTCTGCAGAAGAAGAGACATAGGTTATAAACTCTTTGAAAAGCCCTTCTTCCATGCCATCAAGTAATTTAAACCACAGACTATTCTTTGGGGAATATTAGAGCTGCAAAAACTAGCCTGGTCATAACTTTATGTAAGTGATAAATTAAATACAACTATTAACTCATGACTGTTTGGAAAATAAAGGCACAGTTTGCATTAACAAGGTTGAACTGGATGATTTCCTTTGGAAAAACACTTGGATCCTTTTTTAATATGTTTTGCAAAAAAATGTGTAATGTTTCAGGTGACTGCTGCACTCTGAGTCTTAATTTGAAAAAAGGTTCAGGGATAAAAAATTTTCATACAAATATTTGTGGAATACCTTGTGTATTTCCAGGACAAAAATTATTGAGTGGATTTGAAAGAGATCCATCCAAAGATGAATTTTACCAGTAACAGAAAAACTTTCTAAAATGAATGCTTCTCATCAAGCATAATCTTACTGCCTAAACAGTTGTTATTTAGTGAGATGACTGACCTTAAATCTAACCATAATGGGAACTTGTATTCCTCAATTACACAGATGGACTGTAGATGTAGTTTGATAACTTTATTTATGATAAGCTTCTTTGGGACTGAAATAGTATTCCTTGTTGTCTCCTTCTTCTGTGTTTTGAGAAGTGACAGTGTCCATTTTATAAGTGGCTTTTGCAAGTCAGAATGAGCCTGGAGGAGACTGGTCTGTACCCAGCCTCAGTGTCAGGGGTGGCTGTGACAGCACTGAATTGCTGTGGAGGAAGGGTATTTTGGGGTGATGGATGTGCAGGGGCAGTGAAACAACATTGCTGCCAGAGCCTGTGGACGAGCAGCCAGGACCCCCTTCTGTGGCCACAGGGCCTGCAGTGGCCTCTCTGGGCTACAGGGGATGGAGTGTACCTCTGCATGGCAATGATGTTGGACTGGGTCCTTCTAAGTGGCATCAAAGCACTTTCCACCTGCTCTTGTACCATGCTGTGCACACCTAGGAGTTGCAGCAGGGAGTTTATTTCCTTGGGTACAGTGTGGGGTAAATGCCCTCCCAGGGTTAAATGGGATTGGTGCAGGCTGTTTAAGGGTGGGAAGGGTCAGACTCTGAGTGAGCAAATGAATCTGTGTTCTTCACCACTTCTGAGAGGGGATCCTTCTCTTCCCTTTTGCTTACTTTGAGTTTCGAAGGCTTGATGTATCCTTGTCAATACCTTGTACTAAACACCAGTTTTAGTCTATAGGTACAGAGACAGGTTTAGGAAAGAATTAAGTGGCTTACTGTCAGCAATCCTACCTTCTTCACAGGTGCAACCAGTTGCTATATAAGAAGCAGGGCTGAGCTGAGCAAAGAGCAGAACTGAGCAGGGGTGGGCAGGTCTGGACCTCTGGGTGGTGTGACTGTGTGCTTTAGGAGCTACATCTGTATGATTCAATGACTGAATCATTCCCCTCTTTCTCTGTTAGGTTGCAGAAGTGTAGTTCTGTCAGGGACTTGCATCAGGAGACAAATGTCATGGTTTAGCTGCCATGTCTAGGAAGAATTTTCCAGGCAGGATGGTGGGATAGTTACAATTAGAACCCTAGTGGGATTTGTATTTTTTCTTCATTTCTTTGTATGACCTTGCTCTCACCAAAGTTGGTGGGACAATTCACCCGTTTAAATGGTGCTTTCATCGGCATGGCTTGCATTCCTTTTTGTCATGCTGATGCTCTCTTTTTTTTTGCCCTGGCTGGTGGAAGCCCTCAGGTGCAGGAAGCAAAAGGACAGGAATTTAAAGGAGCTTCTGGCAGTCCAGCAGTTTCATTGGGTCAGTCTGGACAGCCCCAAAAACGGGTGGAGGGAATGGACAGGCAAAACCAGGCAGGAGTCTGGTCATGAGCAGAAAGCAGTGTCTAGCTTCCAGCCTAACTGAACTGTTTGTTTCTTAGTTACTTCATGAGAGGAAGGAGCAGAGTGTGAGATGGTGATACTGATAATGTCACCTGTGATTTAGGGTTGCAGGGCCACATGTCAGGGGCTCTGAAGGCTGCCTGTGTATGAAAACTGTTGACACAAAGTCTGGGAATCGTGCAGAGCTTCAGGCATGTCCCTCCTTACGCAGAGCCAGAGAGCAGCCCAAGCCAGTCAGACTCAACTAAAAGTGGAACTATTTATGGGAAGTTGTCTGTTTTCTCTTGTGACTCGAGGATGTTGTTTCTCGTTCACCCAGGCTCTGAGTGCTATCAGTTTGCATTTAAATATAACTTTCCCAGGTTTTCAAACCTGCTGTTTTCCCAGAGGAATGTCTGTTCCTGGCATGTAGGCATGTTCCTTTTATCACGCTGAAGATCACCTCCCTCACTGAGTGTCGGTAGCTTCTGGTAGGTGACCAGCAGCCTAAATATTGCCAGCTACCAGACCCCTCCTCTCTGCCCTCAGATGGAGACAGTGTGGTTCACTTGATCCTACCCTGTATGATGCCCCATGCCTTCAGTTTCTTCAGCACAGCCTTGGCCATGATCCTGAAATGCCTTGCCAAGGAGAGAGCGATGGAGGAGGATTACCTTCCTTGCAATCTGGGTCAGGTGGCACTGGGAATCACAGAAAAGGTTCTTGCAGGGGGAGTGGTGGTATGGCGTGTGACCCTTCCATGTATCCAGTCCTTGTGTGTCTAATTGTCACAGCCAATGCTTAAATGTGTGTGCCAGAGCTGACAAGATCGTATGCTGTTTTTGCATGTTCTCTCCAACTTAGCCAAATACTGTACTGCAGGGAAATTCTCTCAAGAAAATCTAAAGGATTAGACTAAATAATATCCATAAGTGACATTTTAAGTATAGGTACAGCACTGTGTTTAACCTCATAATTACTAACTGATACAGGTTCTTTAAAAACAACTTCCTGCTTTTTTTTTTTTAATAGAAATTTAATTGGCCATCTTTGGTAAAAAACTTGGTTCTGTATGACTCTGCTCTCAAACCAAGTCTCACTCTTGCTTTATTTTTTGAATCGTTCAGAGCTGCAATACATTTATACTTTGGTTAATGCATGTCTGCCATACCTAGTGACTGCTAGTTTAGCTAGCTTCTTAAGTTCTCATATTGTCGCTTTGGGTCAGAGAGAACAAAGGTCTGGTATTTTAAGGGATTTGGTGCTTCTAGATAAAAACATTTTGCATTCCATGCATGTTCAATCTCTAAAGATAAGTGGAGAGGAATACTGGAAAACCGTGGTATCTCAATGGAAAGGATAGTCAGAATGTAACTTATCTTGCATGGTGGTGGTTTGCATTCATCAACATACCTTTGTTTTTGTTTTCTACTTGTTATAAAACCTTTGGCACTTGTTTTTAGTACTCATAGGAACATTGGATGCCTGCTGCTGTGAAGATATTATCATTGAAACAACTGTTTCCTGAGCACTTCAGTTCTTCAGGTAGTCCTACCAACAATTATAGCTTTGGCCGCTTTAAAACCAAAGTTATTTTAACATACTGTAATGCTACTTGATAGTTTCCTCTGGAACCCAGCCAGTGTTTTAGCTAAAACAACTGTATGAAGAATGCTGTTCTCATGGCTCAAACACTTGTAATGCTGTCCCACCCAAACTAACCTCAGCGTGAGGGTGGGTTCTAATCCACGCATGAGATAAGCAATGGATTTATTTGTTACTGTCCCTCAGATCTGAAGGTATTTCTTTCAACCAAGTTAGTATTTAACTGTCTTTATTTTACTGCTAACAAAAATAAAATAATATAATTATAAAAGAGACAAGTGTTTCAGTCTGTTGTACAAAAAAGGGCATTGCTGATTGGCTCTGAGCTGTAGAAACTGTTGGTGAAATCAAGTTAAATACAGGGTGTGAAAGGATACTTTTTCCCAAGTGAAGGGGAGAAGATTGGCTTACATTAGGTGAAACGTTAATGGCAGTTTCACTAAAATGAAATCTTAGTGCTGCAGTTCTTTCTAGCTGCGCTGTATTTTTTCACTAGAAACCATCCCAGGAATTCATCCTAGCTTGATAGCAGGACTGTTTTTAAAAAGTATCAATTTCATCACACGTGTGTGTGGATCATAAAATTCCAAAGTATCCCAAGTTATTCCATCATGCTAATGCAGGTTTTTTTTATTTGATGAGAATCTTCGAATAATTTCTTCCGTGATGCTTTTTCACCTCATTTCCATACTGCTGCTGCTAGTGTTTTGTACCAGATGCTGTTCTGTCATTATAGCAACTGCTTCATGATTCTTTTGTGCCTGAAAACTTGTCTACTATGTGTATCAGGTGATCCAATAAAATCTATTTCAAATCTTGCTCCTTTTCTATGAGGAGACCGTCCCGATTAAAAATACATTTTTATGCTCCATGCCCCAAATACTCCATTATTGCTTTAGCTTGAATACAGTCCTGTCCTTACATATGCCTGATGTGGTTGATGGAGGTGTGTGACATGGATTCAGTGCTATCTTACTTATTTGATATTTCCATCTCTTGGGGAGTCTGACTGCATTTATTTTTCTACAGAAAATCTATAAAAGTAGGGTCTGATAATACTACCTTGAGTGGCTGGCCCCATTGCCTACATGTACATAAGCAGAGAGAGAGAAGGCCTGTGCCAGATGAAAGAAAGAATAGGTATCTGCCTTCTCTGCATAATTAGAGGGAAACCAGTACATGATAGCCAAGATAAATGCAAGCTTGTTATCAGCTGGTAATATTGCTGTTTCTCTCCCCTTGTATACAGCAGCAACCAGAGGGATGGACGTAATGGCCCTTCCCCCGTTTGCAGAGGAACTTCGCTCAGTCCTGGACCATCCAGGTGTTTGACAGCTCTAGGTTGATATCTGAAGCTTCAGGTGGAGTTTTGCTGCTTCAGGGACTTACAAGTGTCTCATCAGTCCTATATGTAACGCCTTCTTGGGTGGCTAACTAGGACTAAATACCAATGTGTATGTTACTAAATCCTTTTCCTGTGTCTGAAAACAATATGCTAAAATGAGCAGTTTGAGGTCACCACCAGTGTTGCCTGGATCCATTCAGCCATCTGCTTTGGGCTCTCATTCTCATCATACTTCTGTGGTGCAGTTTATGCTGGAGTAGATACATACATATACTGGTGGCCAGAAGGGGCAATGTGTTTCCTTTCTCTGCCTTGGCGTCACTCTCCCACTGCTCCCCTCAGTGCTGAAGCAGCGTGCTTTGGAGTCAGCTGAACAGCTGGAGATGCAGACCTGTCAGGAACATGGAAGTGAGAAGGGAAAGTCTGCCCTCTGGCCCAGCCTTATCACAGAACCTCCTGGTTAGGTTCCCACTCGGCCCTGCAAGTTGTCTTGTCTTTGGCTCTATAAATCCAAAGTAATTGAGCTGTTTGGGAAAAAAGTAGATCATAAAGGCATGAAAGGCAAATATAATCTGAAAATAAGTCATGCACAGTCAATGGAGCTGGGGCTGTGAAGTTGATTTCCAGGGAAGATTAAGTGAATCAGAAAGCAGACCCTTTTGAGGATGCATTGCAACATACATTCTTTGACAGAATTCTTCCCCTAGAGGCCCCTGGCAATCTACAGACCTCCCCAGACTAAACCTAAGAGCCTTCCTGTAAATAAAGAAGGGACAGGCTCTGGAGGCAATCTGGATCTCTGTGAAAAGCCTCTTTGTTCCCATCTTTGAGGGCTGGAAAATTCTTAGGCAGCAGAACTATGGATGCCGATGGGAACAACTCCTCCAGCTGGTTTGGCTCTCTGATGGGAGAGTGAGTGGCTGGCTCTGCTGGTGGATCTGAGACCCCATCCCTGCAGCCGAGGGAGACTGGCAAACTTACTGGGGCATCTGGCAAATGTAAAACCTTATGTAGTGTTTGGGGCTTGCTCTCCCTGACTGCTTTCTGCCTCTCCTGGTGCAGGAGGGTGGATAGTTTCCAGCTGAATCAGTTGATGGAAAATTCCTGCTAAGGAAGAAAAACTAGATGCTTAACTCTGGTAAAGACTTTAGTGATGGGCTGGAGCCAAACCCAGGAAGACCAGGACATGGGCTGGTGCCATCCCACTGTGCCTGTTGTCTTTGAGGGATGCAGGGATGATTCTGCTGCTGATGGGATGGGGGATGGTGAGTCAGGGATCTGCACTGCCTTCTGTGGTTGTTCCTTTCTCTCTGCACCAGGTGAAGCTCATGAAAAAATCATAGCTCAGCACTGAAACCAAACTGGGCATGGCTCGTGTTTGGAAAGTGTTGAGCTTTTGATGGGATATCCTTCCTTTTCGGATGAGGGTGAAAGAGCAGAGGAGGCTGCTGTTCTGCTAAGTTCTTTATTTCATAGTCTCATAGTTTTCTGAAGGCAGAGTTCCAAGGGGTTACATGATAAGGCCAGCAGCAACAGCAGCAGCAGGCAAACAGCAAGTAGCAAACAGCTTCTTCTTCTAATTCTAGTTCTTTTTTTTTTTCTTACAGAAGTGTAAGATTATATTTGTTAATTGACCAATAAAATTAACACACGATTCTAGTTTTTCTTTTCTTAACCTATCCTGGTCTAATTCTAACAGTCATAATCTTACACAAGTATTACATAGGTATTACACAGATTTGCGTATATAGTTTCTATCAGCTCTTATTGTTTATGTGAACACCTATCTAAGAAATGTGAACAGTATAGTTCCATCTATGTTTTGTCTAAAGTAAAGAAAATCTGTGAAAAGGTAACACTGCTGCAGTAAGAACTGTGTTTAAGGTCTCTGCTGCAGCTTTTTAATGTTTAAAGCACTTAGCATATATTTCTACTAAAAATTAAATTAAATTTCTACTAAAAGTTAAAAATCTATATTTCTGTTTCACTTTGGTGTGACTTCTTGTATCTCAGCTTATGCAAAGGTTTTAATTCAACCCCTGTGCTTTGGCTTTCCTTTGGTCTGGGTCCAGAGGAGCTATCACTCCAACAGGAGGGGATGCCCTGTGAGGAGAATGCATAGAGTATTCAGAAGTGGTCTGAATCACTTCCCCACCCATGGAAATACTCTACAAATAAAGTTGCACTGTTTAGTTATAAATTTCATGCTGGAATAGTTAATCTTAAATGTGTATAGGGGACAGCACTCAGAAATTAGTATTACATTAATGATTAATGACAGATTTGGACGAATTTGAAAGTGTATCCTAAAGGTGAAAAGCAGTCCTTGGATTAACAGAATTTCTGATCAGCCCTAGGACTTGTGGACTTCCTCAGACATTGCTGAAAAGGTTTTGTTTTCCTTCATTTTTCATACTTGAATTTGGTAAAGTTTCTTTCCTGTTGCTAGTGTTCCTGTTCCTCTGTTTATTGGTTACTATTCCTAAAAAAAATCTAGGCTTTGGCTTTTGAGGGAAAAGGACATGGAGTGGGGAAACAGAGGAAGGCCCTTTGGAAGATTTGTGGACTTTGATAATATTACAAGTGAGGCTAATTTTTATTTTAAAAGTTGCTATTCAAGTGGTTTATTTCTGACAGAAATGGAGGATTCCAAAGAAACCCTTACCTGCTTTTATTCTAAGGCTCAGGACGTTCTCCCTGTTGTGTTTCTCCCTCACCTCAATATCTGCTGCAGGTGTCAGTGGAGGGTTTCATAATACACTGCTTGGTTTGCTCTCTTGCCCTGAGATCTTGGTGCAGCTTTGCACTTTGCATCTTTATAAATAAATTATCAGCTTTCACAAATGAATCACCTATTGTTTGAGGTGGGCAGAATATTTTAATGGCATCTAAGTTAAGAATTGTGATTTTTAAATGTTTGAATTGTATTTTTGACCTGCTGTAGTTAGAATTTACGTCCAAGGAGGTATAAAGAAAAAAATAGGACAAAAAGCCTCGCTGAGCTGCAGCTGTAACAGACACACGTCCTTGGTGTTATTATTATTCATGACCCATGGTGTAACCATAGCATGGAGGCGTCGCATTCTTTTGCACCTCAGGTCTGGGCATTGCTGAAACACAGGACTGAAATGGTCCAAAGCTTTTCCCTGATGAGAAATAACAAATGGAGCTATGTAGTGGAGCACAGGGAAACAGCAAAATGTCAGGATGTGAAGAGGTGTTTGTGTGCCCAGAACTCACCTGGTTTTATACTGTACCAGCTGGACGTCTCAAAGCTGTTCCTGCTCCCTGCAGACCTTGCCACAAACACTCCTGGGGGCCAGGCAGTCTCACTTGCACCACATCTGCCTCGATATTGGTCAGCGTGGTGGGCTGTAGGCATCTCGTGCATACACGTCAGAGCCTGCTGTAATACTCTTATGATATTTTAAGAGTTCTCTCTGTTGTATTATGAACATCTAATTGAGGCTTTGCTGATCCTTTTTGGAAAAGATTCTTTTTGGCTCTTCTCTGAGCTCTTTGGGCTCAGCACTACACTGGGAAGCATCCAGGGTTTTTCTTTGCTCTCTTTTTGGGAGTGGGACCTCCAGAAGCAGTCACGCACTTCATTCCATGCTCAAAATAGCAAAGTTCTTTCTGTGAAAAAGTAAACTTTCATGGTTCCTGAGGAAATAAATGCTACTGAATAGTGCTCTGTGGGCTTTAGTACCATACATATGACAGGAAGGACACACTTCAGAAAAAAAAAAAGGCTTCAGAGATTATTTAAGAACAAGTTGGTGAATGTAACAGATGAAACAGGAGTAAAAGCGTTTCTCCTGGCCTCTACCCACTTGTCTGAGGGCAGGTTGAGAGGTAGGACTGACTGCATTGAGAGGGCAGAAACACACTGAGGTGCAGGACACAGGGGTGCCTGGGACTGCAGGGTCCCTGGCTCAGATGGGATGTCTATGTGCTCATTGAATCACACCCAGAGACACCAAGGAACATGTCTTGGGAAGTTAAGTACACACAAGTGGTTTAAGCAAACAGCAGTGAAGGGAGGGGATGAGGGGTGAGCCTGCAGGGCTTTTTCCCAGGAACTGTGCTCTTGTGTTTAGTAACTTGAGCAAAACTGTGCTGTGAGCATTTGCATCCCGAGATGAAATATACTTGCTGAAACCAGTTTTGTACTGCACTCTGCTTCTTCACATCCCTTGTCAGGACTTTTTCCGGTTTGATGCTGACACAATATTGCTAGATGGTGATTGACACTTGAGGGATAGTACAGATGATTTTATATTTCATAACAAATGTATCACAGGATTTGCGAAAATGAAGTCTCATTCCCAGCTAGCTTTCCCAATCATACAATTTTGCTTGCTGTTGTCTTTTTTTTCATGTTTGTGGCATTATATTCCAGACTAGATTTAAACTCTGGATTTTCCAGAACTTAGATACATTTGTATTTTAAATATACATTGGTCCTTTTAACAGAAATTACACCCTTTGTCAGATCATAGTCACAGAGTTTTGAAATATACCTTCATTCCTGGTTCCAGATACAAGCTGTATGGTTGAGAGACTTTGTTACTCTGTGTTTATATTCTGTTGAGCTCAATGGCACCTGATCTTTGACAGAGTGAGCTCTTTGTTACTTTTATGCTAGGAATAATTCCTGTACCTGGTACAGGTCATCGTGTACCCAGTAAATGTTTTTGAGACAAGTCCATAAGTACTTGAGGTGTAAAAGCTTGGATATTATGTTACAATTATGTTCTCACAGCAGAGTATGGTGGACACTCTTAAGAAGACTCTTGCTCTCACATGGTTGGAAATTTCCCTGGAAATGCTAGTAAAGGCTTTATTTTCTGAAATGCAAAGTCCACATACGAGCTGTCTCCCAGCAAGGACAAACTCCAGCATTGCTCCCATTTCAAAGGTTTGGCCTCTGCGAGTAACCTCCAGTTAGATACATCAGTGATGTATTAAGGGGTTTTGTTGCTCCCTTATTTTCTTCTGACAGTAACTCCAAAAAAGGGGCTTTTTCAGAGTAGGAAAATTGTTTCAATCCTCTTTTCACTCAGTTTTGTGGTCTCTTTCTTCATTTCAGTGATTAAGGACTTGGCAGGGCTGGACTTCTTTTTTGGTTTGGACGATTGCTTTGGTTTGGAACATCCTAAAATAAATTATGTCCAAAAGTTTCCTCTTTGTCTGCTGTGATTTCAATGCAATTTTCATGGCTCAGTTCAGGGCTGCCTAATAGAAGAAAATGGAAGAATAATTACTGCCTGCAGAACTTGTAGCACAGTTATTTAAGTAGCTGCAAAATAATTTAAGGTACAGGCAAATTTCTTGTTCCCTGAAGAACGGTGTGCTTTGAGCCAAACATTTTTCCTTGAACTAGGCACATGGTTCCAGTGGCAGTCAGGCAGCAGGCACAGCCCCAGTGTGCCAGCAGTACTAGCAAGGGCACCATTGGCATTCCTGCCTGTCTGAGCTGCAAAGCTCACCCCCCTCACTGCCCTGTGTGCTGGGTGTTGTGGCTCCCCATCACTTTGGAAATCTTATCCTTTCAAACCCTCCCACTGAATAAAAGAAGATTGAAAAAATAGAGTACTCTTCCCTCTGGGAAACCGACAGCACTCACTAAGTTCAGACCTCAACCTTGGCCCTGGGTCTGCAAAGCAGACAGGGGGCTGCCCTCATGGAGCAGCAAAGATTTCCTTCTCATGTAGGGGAAATTTCACAGTAGGCATTCCAGCCAGGTAGTGGCATGTGGAGAAGGGAGGGCAGTGAAGTGGCTGATCTCTGTCCTGTGCCTCACTGGGGGCAGCCCCACTGATGTCCAGTCCAAGAGGAACTTGGGAGGGGGATAAGAGGCTTCATCAAGATGATTTAAACCATTAGCTGAAGTTGCTTTGACTGAATCATGGGGTATATGACCTCATTCAGGCTGAGTTATCATAAAGGACTTGTGAAAATGCAAAGTGACCAAGAGAGAGTTTACCTAGGCAGCATGGAGATCTGCAAGTGGGCTTTGTCAGGTGCCACAGCTTGCAGAGCATCTCCTGTTTTACAGGCATGTAAAACACATAGACCCAGAACACCCGGCACTGAAAAACAAACTCATAACTGAAGTCTCTGGTGGGTATGACGCTTCATTCGCATAATTTATCTTGTTGACTAAAAACGGCTATTCGTTTGCTCGGAATTAAATAAATTTCTATACACACCTGCAAATCTGACCTGTCCAGACCTAGTGTTATCACGGTGACTATTTTAGGTAAAAACCAAAATCCTTGTCATTTCAGGGAAAGAAAAAGCCATTCATGGTAGTAATTAAAAACCATTTTAGCTTTCAGCACATTAGCAAACTTACATGTTATGGAAATATGAGGCTGGTGGTTGTCTTGCAAGCCCATATAGAGTTAGTTAAGAGAGAGGCTTTCTAGAGGCTCTGAGGGCACGCTCACAGTGCAGATATGGTAAAACCTGGCCAAGCCTTCTAAGACCTGGCCGTAGGTTGTCCACCTGTGGTCAGAAAGCCGAATGTGCAAGAGTTTGCTCAGGGCAGTGGGAACGCTGCTACACATCTTCTGTAATGCAGTGGTCTCGCAGCTGGAGGGATCAATGCTGAAGCATTTCAAGCCTGGTATCTGTCTCAGTCCCTGTAACCATCTGTGTCCTTGTGCGATTCAGGGAGGCAAAAGCCACAAGTCTAAGCCACAGGGGAGTTTACTTGGATGGAAAGTGTTTAGTGGGTGGGAAAATGGGACATCCATAGCACAGGTTTTTGCTGATGCCTTTGGTGTCCCAGGGGGTGCCATTATCCCACTAAAGACATTAATGAATTGTGTTTTCCAGCAGAGAGATGTGTTATTAACACTTAGGCAATTTTGTATGTAAAACCTTAAATTCTAATTAGGGAACATCTTAGGAGGTCAAGTACGAAACATCCACATTTATAATTTAACAGGAAACAGCAGAGAAAAGGTGACATACCTAATTGATCTAAAGTGAGGGAAATAAATGTAAAAAATAATGAGAATTTGTGAAAAATTGTTTTGTTCATTTCCCCAGATTTGGTTTGTAGTCATTCCATATTGGGAGCACTCATGGAGTGCTAAGGAGCTACTAGTTAATTTTGGTAAGAATAAACTGTGTCTTCTCCCACTTCTTACCATTAAAGTAAAAAGACTTAAGAAGACATATCCTTTCCATTGCATACTGGTGAGATCTTTCATTTTTAAAGTGTTTCTAAGTTGTCTTTGTCCAATTATCATATTATTTCACTCAATGTGCTCGTGATGGAAGATGCTATTTTTTCCCTGCTACAAAAAGTGAAACAAGTTACCAAAATGAAGCAAGTTACCCAAGTTTCTATGTTGTGTTTACACAGGAATTCTGTTTCTTTGCCTAATCCCTAACCGATAAACTTGATGAAAAAGTGTACATATTTTATAGTTGTAGAAGCTTCAGGTATTTATGTGTCTAGCCTATGAACAAACCTATGCCAATATATAGCACAGGCTATTCGAATGGGAATGGAGCAGCACTGAAAAAATAGCCATGACTGAGAGAAATAAACAGAAAAAGGAAATAAACAAACAGAAATCAACTTGTGTTAGGAGTGACTTTGTCTAGAAACTCACACCTGCCCTTGCAGGGGATTGCCTCACGGTGTTAGTCAAAGGTTCCTGTCTTGCGCAGGCATCTCTGTTGTTGATGGTTTTCTTTTTTAAATCTTCTGCTGCAGTTAAGAGAGTTATGTTGGGAGGGTAAATTGATTAGTATAATTGTTCATTAATGCACTCTTATTTAATGTACTTTGAGAGGTTATATTCTTCAGAATGATGATAAATTATGGTAACTCCAATTAATGTCACTGCAGCTAAAGGGACGTAAGCATTTCTATTAATATGGGCCAGTTTTCTGAGATTTTATAATGAAGCTATAAAAAATTGCTGAAACTTAAGGTACAAGTTTCCAGTATATTTTATGCACACAGTATTCCCTTGAATCTGATCTAATCAATAGATATGGCCAATCTAATAAGATATAGATAGAGTGGAAAGAATCTACTGAAGATACAGATTCAGACTTGTAGAAATGGAAGTATATAAGGGGAATACACTGCTTTGTCTTTAGGTTAAAGCGGGTGGACCTGTGGCAGTAAAGGTGACAGGCATCTGCACCCTGGGCTGGTGTCTTTATCAGGATTCCTGCTGCCCTCTGCCTCAGTCCTTTCTCTGCACCTGGTAGCTCCTGATGTATGGTTAACTTGGTGTAGCAGAACAGTGTTAAATTTCTTAAGCTATGTTGATATTCTTGGAGGAGCGCACAAGGAGCATGCACGCAAAGGCAGCTGACCTTGGAATAAAAATAACAATTTAACATTAAAATCAGATCCCATCCCAAAAAGTTAGAGGTAGAAAATGCTGTCCCACCTTTAAAAATTGTGCTGACTTTGGATATTTTCGTATGAGAGGCTTGAACAACAAAGATAACTCCAAAGCTTTTAAATTACAGGAAAAGAAAGGATGAGAAATGAGCTAACTATGTTATCCTGATGTACTGAAGTTTTTCAGAGGCACTGCCAAAGGAATTGTAGATAAAACTGACCCAAGCTTTTAGAAAAACTTGGTCATTTTTCTCACAAGAGGAACATAGAGAGAATGTTTATTTAATAAGTTTTTTTAATATATTTTTCTTCTTGGATTAAAGATAATGAAAATAGTGAGGTACTTGTGCTAACTGGTTAGTGTAGTACATCAGCACCAAAACACCAAGGAGCTGTTAACTTGAATTCTGATGCAAGTTCTTCAGGAAAAAAAATGTCTGCTGAGTAACAGCCTGCCTGATCTGATAACTGAGACTGACAACATGATGGGCTATGCAGAAAGGGGCAATAAAGATACTCTATTTACAAAGCAATCCATTTGGTATCTCCTGTCTTCCTGAATACGGAATGGTTTTCTGAAGTCATGACAAAACATTGATGAATGGGCACATGTATTATTATAGCAGTCAATCTCAAGGTAATGAGATACACAAAATTCCTAGTTATATTGTAATCCTGTCAATTATGAGTGTATTCTGAAAACAGAAATGCTAAGAACAAAGGAAAGAGAAGGAGACAAGGTAAGATGAGCTCAGAGCCTCACAGCAGCATTGTCTTCATGCACCAAGGAATAAAGTATTTATTTACTTTGGTCAAAGTTCAAGGGCCTCGCATCTTCTCAGCCTCTTTCTTCACTGTTTCTTTTTCTGTATTCCCTTTGTCTTTCTTAACATTACCTAAGGGGTTAATGGACTTTTCCTTTATTATCCTATTTTATTCTGCATATACAGAAAAGTAAGCTGTGCCACACAGTCCACATGATATTAATGGTCAGCAGGTATTTGTAAATGAATGTAGGTTTTAGAAATACGGCTGGGTGGAGACTTTGTTGTTTGACTTTAAAATTGTGGTAGTCATCATTTTCTAATTCTGCCAATCACTGGAATAAAAAATTAGAGAGACCTAAAGCATATACATGTACAGAATATTAAAGGTTAGGGTATTTTCATTTTTTTTCCCCTGATGAAGATGTGCCTAAAGACCCTATAAAAATTATATGTTATATATATAATGGTATATATATAAATTATAGCCCTTGCATGAGAAGCCTATAGTCTAAACAACTAGCTCGGAAAACTCAGGCTTTGATCAACAGTAGAGTGAGGATGACTCTGGAGAGAGGCATGTTTGAAACACACCAAGAAGAAATTCATCTGCTTCCTTGAGGTAGTGTGCAGTCTCATTATTCTATTATCCTTCTGTTGGCACTTTGCAGTTCAAAGGAACGCAATGATGCTACTTCTGTCTAAAACAGAAAAAAAAATGAAAAGGAAAAAAGATGAAACACTATCAAGTTAAACTGAAATGTGTCTCTTTTTGAGAAATAATTTGTAGGTGCTTTCAGAGCAAGATGATAAAAATTGGGACCTTGGACTTCCACACAGAGATTTGAAATGGGATATACCAGCTCTCCCCTCCTGCTTATCAGCTTGACTGCAGCTTTTAGCAATCACAGTTATTGCTACCTGATAGCGGTCTTGGGTAACCTCTGTGAAAGGAGTAATCCCCTCAGTGCAGCCCACGAAGGAAACGGCGCTTTTTCCCACTTAATGCTAAGTTCATTAGCATTTTTTCACTTAATGCTAATTAGGCAAGGCAATGCAGTGCTTTGGGATCCCTGTCCCTGCACTGCTGCTAGATACCCAGCAGTGGGAAGTGACAATCTCCATCTGTGCTGACTCTTGAGTGGGCACTGGGTCACACAGGGTTTTATGTCTCTAGAACTGTATGGAAAGCAGCTGGGTCTGGATTGTGGGTTTCCAGTATTTTGGGTGTTTTTTCATTACTAGGCATTGAAAATCCAGCACACAGAGGGAATGCATGGGATGGGGCAGAGAAGCAAGAGCAGCAGGGAACAAGTGATGCTCCTCTAACCACAAACATTATGTTTGCAGTACAGGTTTTTCAGTGTAATGTAAATAAACAGGCATAAACACAAACCATGCCTGTCCAATAAATCCAGCCTACTGCTCAGCACTGCCTTACAGTTAGACACTGGTAAGTATCGATGTCCGTGGTTTTATAGTGTTTGTCATCCATGAGCTGCAATTCTCAATAGATTCACAACTCCAGTCATCAAAAATTTTCAACATATTATCCTTTTATAAGTAAGAACCATTAATGACTTCATGCAGTGCTTTGGATTAAGCAGATCAAGAATGAATTAACTAATTTGCACTGAATCACCAAGGAAATCTATAGAATGATCCAAACTAGGCATCTTAATTTTTAGGCTTCTTTGAAATGCAAAAATATATCACACTCTCTGCAAGGCCTCCCATCCTGCACTACAGAAACAAAAGACTCAGTCCCTGTTCCACATGTACTGCACCAAAGGCTGAGGAAAAAAATGTTAAATGCTGTTAGAATTATGGTAATAATAATTTACAATACCAGGTTTTGTTTCTTTGAGGTATCTCATTTTTTCCTTGGGGGAAATAGTAAAGTAAGGGTAAATATCAAAGTTAGGTTAGGCTAACATGCACGTAGTCATTGTTTACTCTTGTTATCTGTAGTTATCTGTAGTAAACCCATGAGCTGTCTACTGGTAAGGAAAAAGACTTTTGAAGACAAATCTTCCTCATTTCACATTGCTACCAGTTTCTGTTCACCTGGAGGTACAGAATAAGTGTGTTGCCAAGCTCCCTCCTTTCTGCTAGCTAATAAATTCTGCATCTCCTCTCCTGCAGACTGCTGGCCTTTGTTGTTTAGGTGGTGAAGTACTCGGTGTTGGGAGTTCATCTGACCTTGAAAACATTTTGGGCTGCATGGCCTGAGGCCTGGTAGGTAACACTGAGGCATTACTCAGCTACAGTTTCTCTCTCTTACTGCTGAAACTTCAGACTAATGCTTATCGAGATCAATACAGCCACGTGTTCTGCAGCCTCACCGTACAGGTGAGCACGGATTACTTGCTTGTGCAAACATGAGTAAATTCATTCCCAGATTGCAAATGTGGCAATAAATTAATTAATGTCAGCTAAATATTTTACTAACATTTATGTCTGTTCATACATCAAAAATGGTTGCAGACAGCGAGCATCAGCACATTTTTATTGATCCATAACTGTTCTTGCCCAGCCGAAAACTAGGAGTTGTCGCTGCCAAGTGACCCCGTGAGATGAGGCACGGACACCTGGCCAAAGCAGGCGGGTTTCGGGAGAGTTGTTTCCGGCTGTTTGTAAATTTCCTAAGAACTTCTCAAATTTTGTCACACTTCCTGACTTTTGTGTTCATGGGAGGCCGCGGGGCGCTTCACCTCCGAAGTGCTGCGCGGCTGCGCTCATTCGGTGAGGCAAAGGAGCAGAAGGGCAGGCGGGACCGCACAGGTGCGGACGCGGAGGGCCCGAGGGGAGGAGCGGAGCGGGACAACACTTCACCACCACCTCGGGCGGGGCCCTGGGAGGAGCGGGGCCGCGCCGGCAGCCGCCCGCGGGCGCGGCCGGGACTCGCTCCACTCCGCCCCTCTCGTTCCCTCCC
>VZRS01009603.1:303513-401761 GCA_013398055.1 Ifrita kowaldi | reverse complement strand
GCACACCCCTGAGAGAACCCCCCCCCCCCCAAAAAAAAAAGAAAAAAAGAAAAGAAATGAACTGAAATAAACCACTTGCAGTTACATTTTGTTGTCACTTATCTGTGGGACCAGCAGGCAGGGGCTGGTACAGAGTCACTGCTCCTGACTCTAGGTGCATATCCAAGCAGTTGAGAGAGACTGACATGGCTGTAGATGGTGCTTGCAGAGGCTGGGCCTGTCCTGGGAGCTGGTTGTCAGTGGGGAGGCTGCTGGAAGATCATCAGCTCTAGCAGAGGGTGTGGGCAGTTCCAGTTCCTTCAGCCAAGGGCAGGGTCGAGTTTGGGTGTGTTTTGGGCTGCATCTTTCCTCTGGTGGTTTGACCAGCTCTGGAGGGGAGCTGCAGCCATGCAGAGGAGACTGATTATCAGTGAGGACATCTATACATCTGCAACTGTGGCAGTGAACTTGTGAAGGTTTCTTATGCTCTCTCTTATGTGCACTCTTTAATAAATTGCATTTTTAGGTATTCCTTAATCTGTTCAGTGCGTGGGACATACATTACTAGACATGTTGAGATGCCAGAGAGGAATAACTTCAGAGTGATGTAGCTTAATGGTAGTTCCTCGTGTAAGGAGGCAGCTCCTGTGATGGGAAAGCATTCTCTAGCAGCCTAGCATCTTTTCAGGTGTGTGGATCTTCTGCTGGATATGGAAGAAGTAGTGAAGAGCTGTTGAACCTGTATCTGGTAGGAGATGGTGACTCTGTGTTTCAGTAAAAAACCAACTTCTATCTCAAAAACATGGGATGCATGATGGTGGGAAAGGATCTAGCTACATGACAGAGATTAGATATGATACGTATTCCTAAGGTTGTTTTGATGATCAGTATAGGGAATGTACAGCAATACTTTTCAGCCATAAATTGATAATGAAGTTCTTTTCTGGGCTTCAACATCTTTTCTCCTCAGTTTATTATGAACCAGGAGGACCCACCCTCCAAAAACTGAAAGATTTTGTAGCTGAATTGGCCAAACATATGAGGACAGTCAATGGTTTATGCATTTAGCTGTGGAGAAACATGCAATTAAGAACATGCTTTGATGGGCCTATGTAATTCATTCCACAAATAACTTAGTTAGTTCCCACGTACTCTGCTTTTATTTCCTCACATTGTAATATGTTTTTTTGCCCCCCCCTCCCCCCCCCCAATTTCGATCATGGCAGAGGACCAAACATGNCATGGCAGAGGACCAAAGATGGAATATGCTCCTAAAATGTTATGTTACAAATTATTGATCAGAGAAAAGTGGTATGATGTGTAAGTTCTGAAATGTTTTGCTAGCTATTTTTGTTCTTAATTTACTACACTATCCTGGATGAGCAAAGAGCAGCAGTCTGTGCGTGAATAACAAATGGGGATTTATTTGAACATTTTATGGGAGCACACTGGGAATAGAGCAAAGCCTTTTGGTTTCTCTGTTGTTTTAATAGTTATATTATAAAATATGATTGTATTAACAGAAGAGAATAAATAAAGTAGTATTTAAATGCCAACAGACCAAAGCCTTTCTATTGCTTCTTTCCAGGCTTTTACTTCTGTTATAGCTTTATAATGAACAACAGCTATGGTCAGCATAAATCATTTCCAGAGAGAGTTCATCACCCTTACTTTCCTGCTTTCTACGTGTACATCTTGTTCTTGGATGAGACTTCTTGTGGAAATTCACAGGAACATATTCTGTTAACACTGTGCATCTTTCAGCTTCCACAGTCTTTTGTCAAGAAAGTCTGGTGGTGTTCTTCTGAATACAGTTTTGCTCTCTGGAATAGTGATGTGTAATTGCTTTGCTCTGAGTGCTTTTCCTCTATGCTCAGGATTTCTTCTCTTGGACTTGGCTGTTGTGCCCAATTTAGAGCTTGTTGGTTGGATTTACTGAGCTTTAAAAAAAAATAATTTTCTTATTTAACACACTTTTCATTTAGAACAGAGTTCATTAAGTTTAATCAGAGTTATTAAGGTCACAATGCAGATGTGAGGTATTCACTCTGGTCTTCGTACTCAAAAAAGTACATTTATACAGTTTATAATCTGTGTGGAGGAGTACTGTCTGACAGTGTCACTTGCACAGTGCCCAGGTACTTGCTGGTGAGAATGCCGTGTTTTACTGGCACACTGAGACTGGGAGCATTGAGCTAATTCAGGACAAAAGGACATTTTTAAAGAAACACTCAACCCCACCCCTGCCAACCACTGTTCTGGTTTCACCAGACATTTGATAATTTATTAAAGTTGTGAAACATACTTCTGGAAGATTACATTGTAATATTGATAGCACAAGTTAAATGTTGCCAATTGCATTAATGTGGAAGTGATTTTATGCTTAAGTGCACAATCAGCATGTTCAAAAAGGAAAAGGAGAAAGAGAAGGGAAGAGTTCAAATGGAGCTGTGTCTGTTGTCAGAAATCATACCATTCTGTGTTGGGCTTATTTCTATTTTGAAGGCTATTGAAACCCAGTTCAAGTTCATTATTTGCCCTTTGAATGTTGACTGAGAGTTCCTTGGTTACCGGAGAATCAGATCTGAAAGAAAGGAGATTGTAAAACACTTCACTAAAATTATGAGTAGCAGAGTACTTTCAGAGTCCGTAGAGGTCAGGCTCCCAACCTGATGTTCTGCACTGCTGCCTCGGCAGATCCCTGTTGCTCTATTCTTTCCCTTCCCCGGTGAAAGTAACGTAGAGGTATAGGGGTCAAGCTTTTGCAAGTACACTCTAGTGGTAGCAAGAAGCTTCCAATGCCCAGATGCATCATACCACTGCTTGGAAAACTTGTTTCCATGAATATGCTTTTCTTATTAAGAAAAAACCAACTAGATCAGTCAAGACTTAGAGAGCTGTTGATCTGCAGGGATGGAGTGACTGCTGCATCAGCCACAGTGGTGTCTGTTACTTCTCAGTCCTCCTGCAGAGCCTCTCCTTGAATGATGCCTCTGCAGAGTTTGGACAAATGCCTTTTTATGCCAAAAGGATTAATGCATTGTCTTCATCTTTCTTACACATCCGTGTATGCGTGGCAGGAGGAAGCATGAGAACCTGCTATGAAATCTGAGGACTGAATTCTTGGGGTCTTTATGTAGATACTCCTCTGGACAGAAGTGAGGCATGGACCTGAAAAACCAAATTTTAGATTTTTTTTTAATATAAAGCAGCTGTTTAGAAAGGTTTTCATTTAGGCTGTAATGAAATAAGTGGTTCCTAAAACTTGGGAAACTTGAAGTTAATGAATTCCATGTAAACTGTGTTTTGTTGTTCATATTTGTTTTAAGAGGGGAAATAATTTCTATACTAGATGATGAAGGTTTTCATTCCAAATCTTTGAGCTAAGAATTTCCTGACTTTGAGACCTTATGTACCTGTAATCTGCTGAAGTGGGTTTTCTGTCACTACCTGGTAAATAGCTTCCCCTTCTCAGCAGACAGTGTTAAATATTTCATCATTGGTAAAAGATAGTAGTTACTTTGCTTACATAGTGACTAACAGTATTGGGTGTGTTCATCTCCTTGAAGAAAACTCAGAGACAGAATGTATCTTTTCTGACTTTGAAAAACAAACAGACTAAGTCTAATCGAAAGCTCCCAAACTCTCTGGTTTACAAGATCAGTTATTTTTAAGCAAGGTGCACAACAGGGTTGTGGCGTGACAGCTCTTTGTGTGTTGTAGAGTACCATTTCTAAATAAAGGAAGTGTGTTCACTCAAGCATTTTTGCTTCCCTTAGGTAAGGGTGTGTGCACTAGGATGAAAGAACAATACCTGGCCTTGCAAAATGGATTGCTTTTGGAGGGTGATCAACCCTTGCTAGTTTGAGACTCATTCTCCCTCTTGGAGAAACAGTGAAATTAATGCTGGGAGTGCAGTGGTGAAGGTGGGATCCTGTGGTCAGGCATGTCTGAGGCATCAAGTGGGACTGTATCTTGGTGGTAACGTGCTTTTTTCGTGTGTCACACTGTGTAAATTACAGTCCCCAAAATAGATGGAACAAACTGGAAAAGTGTGTACTGGACTGAAGCAAACTCTGTGCTCATCCATTTCCTGTTAGCACTAGTGGTGTTCTACTATCAATTGCAAGACTGGGATATTTTACTTCTCAGGTTGAGACTATGTTTTATAAAGATAAAATATAGTAGCCTGCTCTCTGCCTGAGTGTATAAACTTGCCTCAATGTATATAGCTGGTTTGGCTGGCAGAATCTAGGTTTGAAAGAAGATGCTTTGGAGCATTTAACTGGATTTAAAATGTGGGATCTTGAGTCTGATGAGATGCCTGTATTAGAAAGGCTTCGTTGCACGTACAAGCCAGGGGTGCATGTAAAATATGAACATAGAATTCAACATAGAATGTCCAGCCAGGGTAATTTACAGCCGGGGTGACTCCGTGCTTGCTGGAGGCATTCATTTATTATTTGTCTTGTCTCAGGGGATGGCTTGTGACTGACTGAATGATATTTAAAAATAGATGTCCTGTTCAATTCCAAGTATAAGGATAATAATTTTTGAACATAATATGCAGTTAAAAATAATTATCCAAAATAAACTAAAAAGCCCTATGCCTGCCTTTCTGAAAAACATACTTGTGTTCTTCCCAGAAGTTGCTCTTTTTCCTGTGTGTGCATACTCTGTTACTTTCTCTGCCTTGTTCAACTTCATGGTTTCTCCTCCAGTTGAAGCAGGACTGCAGTGGTTGATTCAGTGTGTGTTGCAGTGTCTTGGGAAAGAGCAATAGAAAAAGAGCTGGAGATACTTTTTTTTTTTTTTATTTCTCCTTGCTGTCATCATGGTGTGAGGGAAGGGTGAAGGGATGAATGTGGCAGTGCTGGTTCCCACTGCCCTAGGACATGTCCTGATGTGTGGCGGGGCTGTGTGCTGACACATGAGGCCCCCTGTGCTTCTGTTTTTCAGGCAGAATCTCCTCTGTGCTGTGAACAGAAGGCAATTAGAGACAGTCTGAAAATGTAGTAAAACAGGTGGAAAATGTCATACTTTTTTTTGCTGCTGGCCTCTGTTGTCTCCTTGGCTTCACCTTCCTGTCCTGGCAGGTATTTGCAGGGAAAAAAGGAATCCTCAAGGATTTAGCTGCTGCTTTAGATCATCTTCACAGAAGATAACTCCAGTGAAGTCAGGATTGTTTGCAGAGGTACGTCTGTGAATATTTGTACAGTGAAGACTTGGTGGAAGATGAACTGAAGGCAGTAATTACTGAGGAGAGACTTGAAGGCCTGGTGCTCCCAGAGCAGCTGGGTGGGGAAAGAGCCCTTCGCTAGGATAGTGGAACCACAAAGGGCCGAGGTGTTTAAGGCATCTTCCCCAAAGGTTATTGGAGCAGTTGTTTGTCACCATGGCAGAGCCATGTGCCGGGATGCTGGTGCAGACCAACTGCATGGTTGTTGGCATCTGCCTGCTGTGAGAGCACCTGGCCCCTGGCCATTGAGCACTGTGAAAAATGCACATCAAACGGGGTCACCTTTTCCAAAAAGTGGCTGGGGGCATATTTGGAGTGGTACCTGTCTTTCCTGTCACTGCCTGCTAATTAGAGCCCTCATGCCAGCTTGTCACTGCTGACAAGTTTCCGTCACTGTTCAAATTTTCAAAGGGTTCAAACCACTGACCGTTCCACTGAGCACCTGACTGCAGTGTAGGATGAGATGGGGCCCATTCCTGTTGTATTGTGCAGAGAGAAGGTATAGCAGGAAGAGACTGAGGGGCCAGAGAGCCTTGGGGGCATTTTGTAATAAATTAGGGAAGTCCCAGAACCTTGTGGGCCAGGGTGTTTGTGTTTGTATGTGTTTCTGCACTGGAGAGGTGTACTGCTCAATGGTCATGTCCAAAGCTGTAGGCCAAAAAGAGGCATTTAGTGATGGACCTGGCAGTGCTAGTTTAGTGATTGGACACTATGATCTTAGAGGTTTCTTCCTACATAAATGATTCTATAATTCTGGAAAACTTGATGCTGAAAGGTGCTGATCTAAGTGGAAGAGAAGCTTGCAGTACACCTTGATTCCCACCCCTCCTCCAGGAGAAAGACATCGTAATGACATTAAGAGCTAGAGAAAAGGAGCATTGCTCTCCTTTTTCTTCTCCAAAATGAGACAACCACAACAAACCCCTCCATTTCCCATATTGACAACCATCTGACCCCCAGTCCTGGTGATGGTTTCAAGGATGTAGTGTTATCATGATAAAGAGACATTGTGTTGCAAGGTGGGGCTGGCCAGCACACAGGGACAGTTCTGATACATTCCTTTTAACAAAAACCCGTTGCAGGAAAGAGAGGGATGTTATTGCTATGAGTGTTTACCTGAGATGAGATAATGGTCGTGATACTTATGTCAGTGTCAGAGTCTAAATAGCTGAGATGCTTGGAAAGGAGGAGAGCTTAGGGCTGTATATCGAAGGGAAATATGTCACCACATAGGTAATGATGGACCCTTTGACAAGAGATTGAGTCCATGTTTGCCTGGAGGAAATGTGGGGGATATGTTTGGGGAGCTATTTCCTTGGTTTACTTGGTGCAACAGTGGGTGCTGAGCTGTGATGCAGGGTATGCACGGTACAGAGTGTGCTAGCTCGGGCATGGTGGCACTCTGGCATCTGGCATTGAGGTTACAAGTGTGCTTAGAGGGGCATTATGCAGGGTTATCCTGGTCAAATGTCTCCTAGCTTTATGATCTCTGTGTTGCATTCATTCATGTGTGGTCAGTGCTGAAGTGAACAATGTGGCATGTTGTGGTTGGCCCAGTTGAGGTCTGGTCCTTGATTACTTCCTGGGAGAGGTTACTGTCCTTGGTGTTCCTGAATTCCCACAGGAATCTCATGCTATGTGCATTGTGTCAGTAAGTGCAGCTCTGCCCCAAAGAGGAATTCAAGTGTGGTGCTTCTGCTCCAGGGCACTTTCACATTGCAGGAGCTCTTGCATTTTGCAGCTACTTTAATGTTGCTCTTACTGGTTCACTTGATGCTACACCTAAATTAGAGGTTACTGGGTTAGGTCAGGGGTCACTGTAGCATGTAATGCCCACTTCTGAGGCAGATAAATTTTCTTCAGTTGGAATTAGGGTAGCAGAGGAGCATATAATACCTGGTGGATCCCATAGCTCGTGGCTGTATGTATAAAGAACATAATTAAATGCTAATTTATTTTCTGTGTTCTGGGCAAAATATCACATGTGATATGGAGGTTTTTTTTGCCTATTAACTGAGCAGGGTGCCTTTAGCACTGAGAAAACTAGTGTGAAAGCAGTGAGGGGTCCTAAAAGCCATGACTTTTTGTAGGCATGTCAAATTTGATTTTACTCTGTCTCTTTGCAATACAATGTTGAAAAGGTCTTGGGCTGCTATACTCATCCTTAAAGGATTCAGTGTTGTTAGTGTAGTTGATTAAATTTAATTTCAGGATTAAATCTGTGATTGACAGCAGAGTCCTCTCTGAAGTAGTCCAGGTCTGTTGAATGGCCTTAAGAGGAAGTGGGATACACTGCAAAACTTTGGAGCTGGCTAGGAAAAAATAGTTCGTGTTGTGTAATATTCTCAGTGGAGAATTTGGTTCCAGGGTGATTTGGGCAGAAAAGAAAATGAAATCTCTAGATTTGCTGCTGGTTGTTGCTGTGGAAGTCCTGATGCATCCTTTCTTCCACAGTGCTTCCCTGCTGTTGTTGGGCAGGAGAAGCTGGGATGGACCACAAACCATTGGTCAGGTGGTGAAAATGGACTGTGTCTTTATAATGTTCAAATAAAGTGCTTGGAAGAATGAAGACTGCTTAGAAATGTTTTGCTGATTAATTTATATTCCATGCTAGTTCTCATCTTGTTTTGTTACAGCTTCTTACTTTGGCCCTGCCGTTTCTGGCTTTAACTTATACTTCTCCCCCTATAGTAAAAATTGCTGAAAATGTAGTGTTCATTTGAACTCCATTTTGCTGCCTATGGAAAGAAGGAAGGGGTTAAAGAACATGAATATTTGGGATACACTGCAAATGCTGAAAGATGGTAATGTACTATAGTGATCATCTGAAACAGAAATTTATGTGGCATAGAGAAGTGCAACCTGATTATGAAAGCATTCTGCATAATTTGTGTGGGTATGGGAAGGAGGAGAGAAATTGTGAAATGAATTGGAACTTTAAACATGTTTCCTTCAGTTGGAAAAGTCTATTTTCTTATGGGTTTGGGTCCTTATGCTCACTAATCGGACAATTTTTTTTCTCCTCATACCAGAATGCACACGACTGTTTTTCTCCTAGTGATGGAGGGCAGAAGGCAGAAAAAGGGGTTTTGTTCCTCCTAAGATATTATGTGTGCCTGGTATTCTCATTTGTGATAAGGTTCCTTTCATATTCCTCCAGCACTCAAAAAGGACCTTAACTTGCTATCCTATTAAAAACCTCTTGTGCTGCCAAAAAAATGTAAAAATGTAGAAGTTGGAGATTCAACTCTCATCTACAGTACAATGGAAAAAAGGAAATGGTACGTTCTTGGCACTCCCAAATTTAGCAGAGCCAAAAGGTTATCATCTGACAGAACAGATGAATGGTAATTAAGATAACTAATGTTACTGGAAGTCTTTAAAAAGCAATTAAATTAATTATGTTTGATCTTGGTGAGAATCTGTGGCTGTGAGTCGGATTTTGATCTGGATCTGTTATCTGGGATGCAGTGTGGTGTAAGTGGGGGAAAAGTAACGTGTGTCAATTGTGTGAGACTCTTTTTTAAACTGCTTTGTGTCTGTATTGTGGTATACTTAATACAGGCTGTATTTTTTTTCCCCTTTCTTTTTATCCCTCTCCCTTTTGGATGAATAAATTGAACTCAGCTACAGTTTGGAATCTGCAAAGTATCAAAAAAGCCTTTTTGGAAAGTCCGACAAATTGTAAAATCTAATTTCAGTGAGAGTTTGGTATATCATATAGAGCTTGCACCTTCTGTGGAAGGTAGATATAGTTAAAAGAGTTATAAATCCTATTTTGCAGACAATTATTTTTAGACCTAAGTATTGAATTTATACAAAAAATAGTAAAAAAAAAAGAGAATTTCTGGTTAAATTACTATTCTTTCACTGAGATGTCCTTGAAGTATCTTAATCAAGGGGAACAAGATACAGGTTTTACTACATAAAGAAACCCTTCCTTAACAGCCTTTAGACATTTCCCCCACCCTCCTCCAGTCCTGCAGGGCTTGGAATGGTGAGAGTACAGCTGAGTGGGTGAGTGAGTTAGATCGTGTCTTCCAGAGTCATCCAGCTTGTTATAAACAATGATCTGCTCTTTATTTAAATATCTGTAGTGTAAATAGGTGATCTGTTGCTCTAATATTCAAGTGCAAAAATAGTGCCCCGCACTTTTTGCAAACTGGTCTAATTGTATCTCAGTAATGAAGGGCAGTGTATTAATACAAGGTGAGAGAATTTGTTTGCTAGAGCTTTACCAAGAGCTGATTCAATAATTGTAATTTCCTTTTATAATAAGTAGAACTAGTTAAATAAGTTCTCTCACCTTCAAATAATTTGTAAAGTCCTATTTAAAATTTCCTTCTGTAGAATAAACATCTAAATTAAATATAAATAACCACATATTTAATTTTGAAGATTATTTTAAATTCCTGTTCAAGTAAGAATATATATGCAAAAGAGACTACTTTTAAAATGACATCCTTAAGGAAAATATACTTATTTAATGTAAAGCTAGGTTAAATAAGGGTCCAAAACATCACCTTGGCCTTGAGTTCTTTGATTTCTAAAATGACAAAATTAGCCTCTTGAAACAGATGAAAAATATGACCAAAACAGAATCTAATTTTACTTGCTTTTTCCCTTCATGCCTACTTCTGCCTTGCAGTCTGTCTCTATTTAGTGTAAAAGAAGCCTTTAGGTTCCCAAACTTATTTTAGCTTTGAGCTGATGTGTCCCTCTGGTCATCAGGTGCAGAAGACATGGTTGGATATCCTTAGGCTTGTTTAGCTTCCCTTCTTAGCTGAGATGTGACATGGTGAGCTCTTGTGATAGTTTTTCAGTGGTTTTGACAGTATTCGAGGAATTCCTGAAGTAGAATGTGGTCGCCTTTCTCTCTGTCCCCTTGCAACTATTGATATAGAAACTCATCCTGACATGGATTTTCAGGTCTGTCTTGGATTGTTGGGTAAAAAATGCAGAAGCAGTAGTCAAAGGAAACTTTATGAGCTATTTATTTTACAAGGAAAATTTTGGGGTTCCTGCTTTGCTCTAGGCAGCTAAATTTCAAAAGATAAAGGTGTCCTGGAGTGACCAAGATGGCTTGCTTCTTTCTTGGTTTTTTTTTTTTTTTTTTTTTCCGTCTTAGTAGAACTTTGTTGCCTGGCCTTGCATTTCCACCCCAGGGCAGAACATTACTATGGTGAGCTAAGTAAGCATGGATGTGTCTGTGTAGCTACATAAGAGTGTGTTCCCTTCTGGCAGGTATTCAAGAATATCTTTGAATATTTATATGGTGAATTAACACTGTAGTGTAGAGGAGGTTTGGCAGGAAATCTTTGAGGATCTTGCAAGTTGCTGCATGCAAAGTTAGTGGTTTCTTTGCAAAAGCACATATTGAAAAAAAACCCAAAAGGCACATCTAAAATGTGCTGAGCAAGGGTGTTGGGAGTTGAATGTGGCAATATGTGATTCTTGCAAAGGCATCTTGTTTTGGGTTGTCATTTATTCAGTGAAACCTTTATTTTAAAAATTGCTTATACAGGGGAAAAGCTTTGTACCTCCTCTAATGGATATCTAAATTTTACTGAAATTCATGTAATTGAATTTTGTAGATCTTATTAAAGATTTTTCATAAATTGCAAGCTGACCTCAGCTTTGATAAATCTGCTGGTCTGTTCTCAGTTGTTATTGGCATTAATGTGCTGTGGAAGGAAAGGTTCTCATTGCTCAGTTGAAGTGGAATTCTTCGTTTCATGGAAGAGTGCTTGCTTCCTTTCCTCAATTTTTCCAAGCTGACTTTTCTCTTAAAATGGCCTTGTTCTTCTGTTGCAACCTGAATAACCTATGTTGAAGATGAGTAATAATTCTCTTTGAAGAAATTTGACAGATTTAGAAGAGCAGAGGAGATCATAAAAGTCAGAACAACTGGGCTGGTTTAGAAATTACTCTATTTACAGCAGCCATAGCATTAACAGGGAGAATTCTTTAACTGGGTTTGGGCAGAGTAATTCCAGTTGAGCACCCACCTCAGCTCCTCCATGCAGGGGTCACACCTGACCCACTGCTCCACTTCACCCACCACAGGATGTGTTGCAGGTAACTTGGGCACAGCAATGGGTTCCATGAGGTGCCAATGTGCTACATGAGGTGAGGGAGAAATTATCCATGTGGATCTGTTCATGTGGGAAGATAAGGCTAAACTTAACCATCTGTAGGCAATTAAAATTAATGACAGAAGGTCAGGATATTATGCTCTCTGCCAGTCACTTCTTCATTAACTAGACCTATGCAAATACAACATGATCTGTTAAAATTTAACCCCAAGAGATGACTTCTTGCAAGAGAACAGTGTTGATGCATAAAAGTGGGGAGTAGGTGGAAATGCTGAAATGCCTTAGACACCTCTTTCAGCTTAGTATAAAAACACAGCGGCTGAAAAAAAGGCAGTTTCTACACATAACACACAGTATTTAGTGAGCATTTGTGTCTTGTAGATATTGGGTGATGGAACTGTCTGATATAAGCTGCCTCCTTGTAGTCTGTTTTTAAATACTTACTAATGAATTTAGATCCACTTTACTATTTAAAAATACCCTTGATTTCTCTTGTAGCTGAATCTAATCTAAGTACTGTATTTCAGCGTGGCTAGGTGGTTTTTTGTTTGCGTTTGGTTTGTTTTTATTTTTTATTTTTTTCTACTCAGATATGATGTTCTTCCATCCCTCTACTACTTTGTCCTTCATTCCCCCTAGATATTTCTTGCTGTTGAGAGATGGTAAGAGTAAAGAAGCAGCTCTAATTTCTCACGTGCTTAGTTTTCCTGAACTTGGTTCCCAGTTGGTGGTGTTCCTTGGACCAGTGGAGCACTTTAAAAATCTTTGTTTCACTTGGGCACAATCTGTCCATAGTGCCAACTGCCTGTAATAGTTCATCTTCGCTGTTACCAGGCTGAGTGATGTGTTTTGGGTTTCTTCAGTGAATGACTGTATATTTCAAAGGCTTAACGTTTTTCTTCTTTTTCAACCTGTATTCAGCCTACTGTCAGAGCCACCTTATCAAACAGATATTTTTATCCTGTTATGGCAGGTTGTTCGTAAGGATGGATATCCAGATGAAATTTGAAGTGGTAAAGACCTCTTTGTACTACAGTTTTGGGTCACCATGTTACAATAGTAGCTATCAATTATTAAGGTATCTGCAGATGAGACCTGTTTATACTGCAGAACAGTGGGGTTTTTTTCCTTTGCTTGTAATCAGAAGGAAAAACTGTAAAATTGGCCTCGTCTTTGTTACTCTTCCAGCACTATTGATTGTCACAGACCTTGGGCTTGACAGATGAATGTAACATTTGGGGTATCCATAACTCAGATTTGTGCTTTTTTTTCAGGGGAAATATCAGAATTATCCAGGAAGGTCAGCCTTGATCTTTAGCACTATAGCCTAATCTTCTTTAGGAAAACAAACAAATTGTAAGAGAAAACAAACAAAAAACTTACCCTGAATTCCTTTTCCTTTCTCTGTTTTCTCACTGCAGATGTGGACTAATGCCTTCAAAACTGAAAGAAGGTAGAGCTTTCAAAGATTAGTATGTTCGTTTACCTTGCTTTTTTGTTATAACTAATCACTGGGTAGGTAGGTGTCACTTGTGACTAATGTTGAGAGAAAGGCTACAAGATTTCTCCCAAGTGGCAGAAATGGCTCAAACAAAATACTGAATACTAAATATGTTATTTGGGGCTTAGCAAGGTGATTAGATGTACCCACTGAAGTTATTGTAAGGGTCAGGGAATGGAGGTGATAGAGTAACAAGGGAAAAAAACCCCACTGTTTCTCAAAAAAATATGTTGCACGAGTTTCAGTCCTCAGGGAAGGACATATTTGCAACTGCTCCTGTTCCTACCCCTCCCCCTCATAAAGTGAATGGTAAAGTAAATAGAAATGTAATTATGCACTTTCTGGCGTGGAAGTTTCTTCCTGATGTACAAAAGCACGGCCACAAGGTAAGGCAGTGGCTTTTAAGTGATGGAACAAGATGCAATGGGAATGGGTTTTTGTCATGTTTGTTGTGTACACTTAAAGATAAGAGAGAAGGAGGTATATGTAGATATATATGCATATATATGTGCCTGTGCACACATATGTATGCATAGACCTCTATCTGCTTTCCCCTTCTAGGATTTGCATTTAGAAATGGTGATATTCCCGAGAAATTATGCAGCCCTTTCAAGCTGAGAATAATTATGCAGCAGTGTGTGGATCCAAGACTGTTAGAAGTCTGTCTTTAATGAGGTGTTTCCAGTTAGTTGCTTGGGAGTATGGTAAATCCTCAGTTCTTACTAAAGCATGTGTCTGTACTTCTCCCATCACATGCTGGGGTGGGAATCCTTACCACCCATGCCGAACACCCCTGAGTTGTCCCCAGCTAACAAGGGTGGCTTGGAGGCAGCCAGCAACAAGTGTGTGTGTGCTGGCACATGTGGGAGTGCATCACTGATGTGACTGGGGTTAAGGGATGGGTTTATTTCCTTGTCACATCCAGACTGTGTGGGGAGCTCCTGAGCATTGAGGATATAGAAGATAACTGTTGAAAACCTTGAGCGATAACAATCACTAGAAGCATGGTGACTTGTAATTTTTTTAAAACTATCTGAAATTTTGTATAAGAATTGGTGTTTGTAGTCTTTGGACTTTTTTTGAATGGGAGTTCTCTAGGTTGTGACTGAAATAATTTTCTCCAGAATGAGCAAATGCCATGTGGACAATGTGTACTCTTGCATATTCACATTTTTTAAAAAAAACAATGCCATAACTGAGCTCAAGGTAAATCTTCTGACTCAACCAGTAAAAGGTTTTTAAGGGTCAGAGACATTCAGAACAGAAGTGGCAGACAGAGGACATGCTTACTGCTTCGTGAAATCAGAGACTTCATGTAGTAGATACAGGAAAAAGTGCATCTCCGGCGAACAACTGAGGGAATTCAGTCTATGTGTGATAAAATTTGTTTCTACTTCTTTTTTGTCTCCCTTCCATCCCCAACCCACCCCGCTTTCCTGGTCAGCTCTGACATCTCAAATGAGAAGCAATCTCAAACACTTCTCATGACTGTTTATGCAGCTACTCTGCATGTGTGGTAAAGTTGACTCCCAGGGTTTCTCATGGGTGTTTTCATTTTCTGACATCTGTCAGTTTCTCCTATATATGTAGTGTCTAGATATTGGCATTTGGACTGAAAATGCAGGTAGATTCACTGCTTCCTTACAACTCTGCTGGAGAAAAGCTGGTAGTTGGTTTTTTTTTTTGCTTGGTCCAAGATGTGCTAAGGCTCTCCTGCTCCTGTATTTGGAAGTTTGTAGCTGTATTTTTTCTGTCTTTCTGTATGTTTGTCTCCTTCTTTGTCGTGTACTTACTTGTATATGGGACTGTGAAAGTTGTGCTTTAATAGCTCCACTGAATGGAGAGGAATAGTGGTGGTTTCAGGATCTTGCTGGAAAGTTTTAGTTTCACTCTCAGCAAGAGGTCCCCGCCCAGCTGGGGAGGCTTCTGCGGTTCTATGCTGGTGACTGCGCTGGGCTTGTTCCTGTGACCTTGGCTTTGTGGAAGTAAAAACTTAACTCAGCCTTTAAGTGTCATGAATATAGTTTCCTTGTGGCTTTGTGCTGTGTTGGGATTTCACCACCATGTGCCCAGCTTTTTAGACGAGAGATAATTGCTTGATGATTTTTTTATTCCATTTCCTGCATGCATTGTTCATAAATCACTGTCAAAGATCTGGCAATAACTTGTTAATGCAAACATGAGACACATTGTTCTAGTCTGCCTAGCTTCCACTTTCACCGTGGATTTCGTATCCAGACACTATGGGTGCATATCGTATGATTTGATTCTTGGGGTGTTCTGGGCAGGGCCGGGAGTTGGACTCAGTGATCCTGATGTGCCCCTTCTAACTTAGCAGATTCTGTGGTATGTGTGGTGATCTATCCTTCCCACACCAGGTATCATTTGCTACTTTTTGCACTATTACAGTGCCAGAAAAGGAGGAGAGACTGACTATAGAGGGCTGAGCTCTCTGCAGCACTGTACTGGAACGTACTTGGGTGCTACAGTGGTGCCTCTAAAAGATAATTTGAGTAAGTGGATCTTGGCAGTGCCTATTTTTGAACCTGGGTTATGTTGAAAGGCATATGGCTTATTCCAAAATAATTTTGGAGAACTTATGTTCAGGTTGACAGTGCTGAAACACTTCTGCATTTCTGTGAAGTTGTTGTAGATGAGAGCGCTGTTTTGTACTTGCAATGTTTACTAAGCCTTTCAAACATTACCCTGATGTGTGGTGGCTTTTTTCTTCTTTTTCTATGCTGATACAGCACTCTTGGGAGTGGAATGTTATATATGTTAAATTTTTTTACAGATAGTGAAGGAAATTTGCATTTCATTGGGGTATTAGCTGTGAAACTTAATTATAAAATTTGACCATTTTATCTTCAGAGAAAAGCCTGGCTGAAGCTGTGAAATTTCTCAGGAGCCCTGTGTAGTTTCTGTAAGCAGTGGGCTGGATTGGAATTGCTCACCCTCTCTATTTCTGCTTCCCAAGCTGTGCACTGTTTTGGGATTGCTGCTGCTGTTTGACCCTTCCTGCTCCTCAGCAACCGCAGAACCTGAACATGCCTTGTAGCTCCTGGGTCACGACAAATCTCTTGGCTCTTCTGTTTTGTTATAGAAGATATGGTTTAGGGGAGGGGAAAAACCTACCAAAAGAATACTTTGATCTGCTCACTGTGTCTGTAACCCATTCTTGGGTTTTGAGGGACAGGTGGGCTGTAGAATTGGTTGTGGCCAGATGCCATGGCTAAGAAATGAGACATGAGGAATTCCCTCCTGTCAGCACTGCTGCTCTGGCATGACTTCCCAGCAGACTTCCTGGTTTTAGTTGGAAAGTGGGCTGTTGGTGAGACCGGTTTTCTGAAGCAGTGAAATAAATGGCAAACCAGCTACATCATCAGAGTCCTCTTGGTGCTTTTGCCCAGAACGGGCTGTACAGTGCATGGGGAACTGAATGAATTGTTATGATGGGAACTGAGAGTAGCTCCAGCTGTTCCTGTAATAGTCACAAAGCTCTTGCTGTCTACAGTTGGATGTGTATCCTTGTAGTGTCCTACTTCTTTACCAATTACTGAAATACAGATATTGAAATGTGTTGGAGCAATTCCTCCTAGTTCTTGGGGGAGGCAACAAGGGCTGGGGTAGGCCCTGGGAGCTTCTCCAGTCCTGTTTGTCAGATGGAGGCTGGGCTTAGTCAGAAGCCTGGTATTGGGCGTCTATGAATCATGGTCCAGCTGGTAGCTAAAATGCCATCATAGAGACATCTGATGCAAGTTAGATTTCTTGTGAAAATGCTTCTCCCTTCCCCCCTCAAACCCCCCACTTCCCTGATGAAAAGCTGTGTAGATCAGGGGTAGAACAAGGTAAGGAATATGAAGTTAATTATGGTGGAATGGTAGGTACAAAATTGTTAGTGTGACAGCACCTGATGATCATGTGGGAGTGAGAAGACTGAATGAACTGTCCTGTGATTTGCTTTGAGAGTTGATCATCTTTTTTTTCTAAACAGTAGTGGGGTTTTTGTCATTTACAGGAAACATAAATGAATATTTGGAAGCAAGTAAGAAGAAAGATAGCTGATGGAAAACTGTAGGGCTGGGGGAAGTTATCCTGGGTGTAAAGGTAGATTTCTGAAAACCCCTGGGTAATGCAGCTTCTTGAGTCTCCGTGGTCATTTAGCTGCATGTACACTAGAGCTACTTTTCAGTGACCCAGCATCTCAGATGCCCTTAATAGCACAAATTTCCTCAAAGGTAGGTTGTAGTAGGTTGTTTTTAAATAGTGTTGCAGGCATCTTAATTGTATCTGTATGAAGTTCTGTTTCTGAAACTTGCTACCTATATCCTAAAGTGCCTTGCTTATCTCCCAGTGTAAGCTGTAAAGATCTTTATGGTGTGAATACCTTCTTTCAAATCATATTTATGAAGATAGTATGTAATAGCTTTATATCTTTTTTCTGTGGCTGACCTGAAATACTTTTGTGATTCAAAAGTGAGTTTTTTGGCAAACTTTGTTACAGGGAGTAGAATGTGCCAGAGTGCTGTGATTTAAAATTAAGCAAACAAAATTACCTACAAGCAGATTAAAGAAAACAAACAGTATCAATGCTGTGGTTATGGTACAAAGTAAAAAAAAAAAAAAAAAAGCCAAAACAAAACTCAACCAAAACCAAGCACTGAAGTTTTTAATGCTTTATTCATGCAACTGTTTTAAACCAGTCCAGTTAAAGTGAGGGAACTGCGCATAAATAGAAAAGTTTATATGACAGTGTTAACTGTGAGAATGCTACAGTTAGATATTAAATGATTGGTAATGAAGGCAGTGTAATGTTTGGTTGAGTATAGATATTATAGAGAAGTGCTTAACTCTAGGGCAAGTTGAAGGCAGAGTAACAAAGTCACACTCACAAGCTGCCATACAGCTTGTTTTTGTTTGGTTGTCCATCTCCTTTATTTATTTTGGAGTTTTACCAACCTATAAAGAATTTTTTTTTAAAGTACACCTGTGAACAAATTTAATGCAACTTACTTCAATATTAACTTTGTGAAGTTGAAGTGGTTTTTGCCTGGATGTGTTGGCAGGCCTGCCGAAAGAAACAAGGCTTGCTTTTCAGTAGCAACTTGTTGCTCCTCAAGCAGGAGAAGTTAAGTTAGCAAGAAAATAACCCTATGATAAAACCCACTCAGTGTTTGGTAGCAGCAACAAAAGCAGGTGAGGTAGTAGGAAAGACAAGACAAAATAAGGAACAAACTGATAAACGTGTGCCATTTGGAGCACTTTGCTTCCTGTGCTAGGGAGGCTCTGGGGGGTTGTAAAAGCTCATCTGCTAAATGGAGTGAGGGTCTTGAAACACACAGGATGGTGTGTGGTGTCTCAGAATCTCAATCTATCCATTTTGGTGTAAAAACTTTTGTTCAAAGATATTTATATTACATACTCCTATACTCATTGCAAATGTAGCCATGATATACGTATTTTTGAAATGCATTAAAATGCTGATTGTTTATTTATACATTTAAATTTAAAGGGAAAAAAAGCAAATAATTAAAGGCTTTAGCCTTAAAATATTGTTGTAAAAGTAGTGTGAAATTTTGAGCCTGTGTAAGGTTGTTGCAGGAAATATCAGGTGGCTTCATAACCAGTAGTACAAAACGGGAGTGTGAAAAGAATAGCTAAAAAGCTACTGTTCAGACCATGGATGAGACTGCCTGCTCACACTTCAAGTTCAAGTGATGTTCTGCAAGGTGACCAATAATGTTATTACTATAGTGTGTGTGTCTGTTTTTAACCCTTAAATTGTTTTAAAATCAGCCACTAAACATGTATATTGTTGACATTAAATATTTATGTGGGAATGCTGTGCTGCATCTGTTGCATCACAGTAATTGTGAAGGAGCAGTTGTGTTTTGGGTCTTAGTTTGTCTTGCTTAGGAATGTGTATGATTTTCCAGTCAGTCTTGCACAGAAAGACTTTTTATAATATACTGCATCTGCGGCCTCAATCTCAACCTTCACATGATTTAGGCTTTAAATCCAACTAGCACTTGGTTATGGACAAAAACGATGATGGTGGTGGCAGCAAGTAGCAGAATTGGTCATTGTGCCACAGTACTTTGAGACACAGAGATGGAGTTTTTGAGATGGGTACCATGTGATTGTGGGCTAACTTCTGCACAGTGTTTGCTGGATTTGCTTGCAAGGTTTCTGAGAGTTGTATTATCATATCTTAGTGGGTGGTGGCATTTGAAGAATAAAAGAATGCAATCCTTCTGTCCAGTGGAGCTTTGGTAATTACTCCTCCACACACTTGAGCTTAAATAACTGAGCCCAGTGTTTTCCATTTGACCTGGCAGAAGCCTGCAAAGTATACACACAGAAAGCTTGCTGAAAATTTCTTGAAAACAAGTGAGAGTGTAAACATGCAATCTTTTGCTGGCTTGCAAAATTGAATCAGTTACTGCCCCTTAGCTGCTTACCGCTGCCTAGTCCTCTTTTTAGCACATCTCTGCTGATCGTGGCTTGTGTGAGCTTTCCTTAGCCAGTGTGGAGCTGAGTGAGGTGCCTGCTAGCCCAGCTATTACTTAGCCTCTTCAGCTGATGTGTGAGCTGGGCTGCTCCCCAGTCTCTGCTTGGGGGCCTGGGCAGGCGGTTTGAGATAGATAGGTGCACATTCTGTCCCAAATAAAATCAACTATCATTTTCACTGCTGTTGGATCACTGATTATACTCATAAAGTGTGCAAGTAAATTATGTATATACCATTACTGTTAGAGAGACTTAAGGCTTTTTGATATTTAGTTGTGTGGGTCTGTTCTTCCTTTAGGTAATGATTCAGTTGTGCCATGTGCTTTGTCTCTTTTCCACACTCATTCTCAAGTCCCTTGCTACACAGAAATGCTGTGCTAAACTGAAGAGCACTCCCTCTGAGAGCTTTAATTCTCACTTCTGTGGCCCTAAGAAAGCAAGTTGATGCTGTTTTTGCTCCATTCTTTGTTCTTATGTTTCACTTTGCTAGTTGGCAGTGCAGTGTGATGGTTCTGTGTTCCCATAGCTGCTGTGTGATGGTTCCTCTGTAAACTGACCTCAGCCTCAGAGGAGTTTATTAATCAGTTATTTTGCAGGTTCCAGTAGGTTCAATATTTAACAAAGCACATTTTACCTCATTCTTTTTCTTCTGTGCTAATTGGTGAGGAAGGAGAGAAAGAAGGCCATTAATTTTAACAACATTTTTAATGATGCACTTCTAGTACCTGACAACTGATGCAATGATTTTTTTTAATACAGCCTTTGTAGAATGTTATACCTACCAAAACATCTGAATGTTGGATTATCTGTTGAAATATACTCTCTGGGCTTGTTGAAGTCTTGATAACCTTAACCACACAATGATTTTCAATTTGTAGCTGTTAAAACGAGATCAGTGGCTAAAAGGTCTGAATGCTGTGTAAGCTTTTAGCAGTGAGTGTAAATTTAACTGTTGGGACTAATTAACAAGAGACATATTAAGCCTATATTAACTGGAGGGTTTAAAGAGGATTGAACAGGAGTATGTTTTGTGTGGGTTTTTTTCTTTCTTCCTCTTGGTAAAGGGATCTTTCATGAAAGTAAAGGCTTATACAGTAGCAGAATTGGTGATTGTGCCACAGTACTTTGAGACACAGAGATGGAGTTTTTGAGATGGGTACCATGTGTAGCTAATTCTAAAATGGATTTCTGTAGTTTAGAAAATATAGTGTTGACACTCTGGCATCATGCAGAAGGAATGCTGTGATGCCTGCCCTCATCAGGCTGGCTGCTCCAGGACTGTGGGCTGGGTGCCTGCACCCGTGCTGAGTGCTGTGTCACTGTGCTGAGTCCTGAACACCCAGTGCAGCCTTTCTGCACTGAGCTGAATAGATGTGCTTTGGGTTGATTTTATTTTTTCTGTTTTGACTCTAATAGCAGCAATGCTGTTTCATGAAGAGGGGTGTTTGCCTTGGGTCCTTGGCAGGAGACAGGTTTGTCCTCTAAGAAGTGGGGAGCTTAACTGGAGGGGTGTTTGTGTTGGACCTGACCAAGGTCCATAGGGAACAGGCTTTGTTTTTATTTTTCTTGATTTTTAGGATGTCTCTAATAGTTTCTTACTGACTTTTAGCTCTCTGAACTGAGGAAAAACAGCCTTTTTAACCTAGGGAGCTCTCTACAGCTCAAGAAAGGAATAGGGAAACTTGGGGCTCCTGTTACAGGCTTTCTGCATATCCCTCTTCTCCAGGTGAGCAAAACTTTCCATCCCTTGCATGGTGACTGGGATGTCCAAAGAATTTCGTTATTAGTTTGTGCAGAAAGCAAGTTTGTGCAGAAGGCAGGGCAGCTTTGCACAGTGCTGTCCCTCTTTGTCCTCTGTGTTTTTTTGTTGTGGAAAAGCATGAATAGAATACGTTGTTGCAAGCAGGAAGGGGAGTAGACTCTCTGGGTGGAAGAAAGAAATTGAAGGCTAATTTTAACAAGACTGGTAATGCGTATCCTTGAGACACTCAGTGTCAGTATGCAAATAAATAGCATGGTCTAAATGGTACAGCTGAGGAGTTAATGTCTTAGAGGGTGCTGTCTGATCACCCATGCATTGGCATATAAAAAAGGAAAACCAAACTTCCAGATTTTTGGAGCTTCAGTGTTGGTGGCACCCTGCTGACCATGAATGCGGTCACTGGTTAGGATGTGCCGCTCTTGAAATGGGCCTGTGATTATATTTAACTGTGATTATGTCCCCTCCTTCTTCTCACCGTGGTAGGAGGCGAGAGTTTTAGCTTTCAGGATGAAGGTTGTGGTTGCAGCCCTAGCAGGTAGAGTGAAGGCCTGAAGGCTTGGGCAAGTGGCGGGACATGTGCTTGCTCCAGAGCTGCTCTCCAGGCTTCCTGGCATGTTTTCCTTTCCCTCTGCCCAGCTTGAGGCAGACACCAATGCACAGCCCTGTGAAGTGTGGATGGGGAAAGCCAGGAGGGTTTGAAAAGAATGTATCAGAAAATACTTTTGAAGGAAAAAAACCCTGTAGTATTTACAAGGAAGCTTTGAGATGTTTATGTTCTTGGAGGTACGAACACTCATTTACAAGATGAGTGACAGGAAAGTGTGCAAGTAAAGTATTCACATACTTGCCTAAACCATTGCTTCCAAAGCTTTGGATTGTGTCCTGGCATGTGAAGGACAGAGGAATGAGATGTTTTTTGGAAGCAGTGCCTTTTTCTGCAGCAGTTCCTGATGCTATGGGTTTTGCTAACGGTAGATACCTGTCCTGGGTGGAGTTGCTTACCAGCAGCTCTTAGAGGTGCTTGGCCACTGGCTTGAACCCAGTCTGTCCCACTGCAGCAGGGCAAGTGATTTTGAAAACTGCGAACCACCAGGATTGCTGGTTGGAGGAGCTGGGGCAGCTCAAGTGATGGCCCCTCTTCTGTGCTTGGGCTTGCATGCTGTCACTCAGGGCTCAGTGCCTGGGCTTCTGCTGAAATACACACTGTACCCCACAACATGAGCATACAAGTGTTGAACATTGCATCTGTCATGGATTCGTTGGGATTTGTTTTATAAAGGTGTATGTGAATGGGCAGGAACCTTGTTTTGGAAGGTGTGCTCAGCATTTTAAATGAGAAGCAAGATGCAGAAGGCTCCTACTTGTCCTGTGGATCTCCTGTCACTCCCCTGAGTTGCTGTAAACAGGTCGCCCAGGATGCTTTGTGAAAAGCAGGTACTGTTTGGTTGTGGTTGGGTTTCACAGGTGTGATTACAATGTAAGCAACAATTTTGGAAGACTAATGTGCTCCCCAGGTTTTCTCGGTATTTACATTCAAAATATTCCCTTGTACAAAAGGAAAAGGGAACCTGTAAGAGGAATGTCAAAAAAGACTAACTAAAATGATGGTGATTCTTGAAAAGCATCACAATTCATCTACAGCTGCTACTATTATTTCTTTTGCAGGATGAGTCAGTTTTTTGTGGCAGCCACAGACATGCTGTTTTACGACACCCATGTGTCAAGTGCCTGAAGTGTTCTGTGCTGGAAGGGTTTGTGTTGGAGCTGCCTGTGAGAGCACTGAGAGAATATCTGGGTGTTATCTGCACTGCAGAGCTCCACTAGCTGCCACACACGCTGTTCCTCTTCCACAGTAGTGAGGGCATTTACTGTATTGCTAATTTTCTTTCCAGTAGAAAGCTTTATGCTGACATGAACCTGGCTGTGTGAAAGGAGGTTTCAATAGAAATGCTAAAAACTTACTGTTCTCCATCTGAAGTTGCTGGTGCAGTGGGTTTCCTGGAAGTAGGGGTTAAACTAATAACTAGTTGCCATCAACATGCAACAGGCATTTGAAACATTACTTTCTGTTCAAGTTACTGTTGCCCTTTCACCATCCTTCTTCTTAGCATTGCCTAGAAGCTCTCGTTTGCCTGCTCAAACAAGTATTGTGTGGCCTGCTAATTCAAATCACGTTTGGCAGGCCAGCAAAAAAAGTTGTCAGGATGTTGTGGTGAAATAAAACATCCTGAACAAAATTATGGGATGTTAATGTCCCACAGCACGAGAAGCTCTTAACTAGATGCTTATTACAGCGGTATTATAAAGGGTAGGACTAGACAGGTAGCACAGGAACCTTGAGAAAGACTGAGCTTCCCTTCTAGGAAGGAGAACACTTGGCTTGCTTGGCTCTCACCTTGGAGAAGGAAGGTGAAGGAAGATCTCTGTACCTCCTTGTTCTGCTCCCATAAGAAGTCCCTTAGATTTGTTTTTTCCTCTGCCATAAACCCAAGCCTTTCTCTATGGACTTGTATGGAAGAGTGGAAGTTCAGAGCAGGGCTACCCAAGGCCTACTTGGAACGCAGCTGGAACGAGGCAGGCTATGAAAAAGAAGCCAGTTTCCTCTTCTCAGAGTCAAGGCATTCAAGGTTCTTGGAAGGCTCCCAGAAGGCAAAGAAGAAATGGAAACCAATCTCATTATAGATTGTCTTGCATACAGGGGAGTTTTATAATTAAAGGATGTTGCCCTCTGCTCCCATTGTTGTTTGCTTCTGTGAACCTTAATTTTACTCTGAACCCAGTGCTGGCTGTGTATGTGCTGGGGCTGTGACAGAGAAGTGATCTTAAGTTTTTATGAGTTCACCTTCAAATGAATGGGTACAGTTATCTGGGATTTTTCCCCTTTCTTTTTACTTTTCCCCCCACCTCTATATGCTTTTTTGCTTTCCCATTCCCTGCTGTATGGACTGAGCTATAGATGGGTAGTGTTTCCCATATGAAGTGTGGCATTCAGACCTACTCTTCAACAAGGGCTGAATTGTCATCTAAGCTCCAGTCCTTCTGAAAACTGTTGAAGCAAGCTTGTCATGTGTTGAGTGTAGCCTTGTTCTTCATGCTTTGTAATACATGGGCAAGCATAAAAAGACATGATTTCTACTTACTAGGCTTCTAGTTAGGCTTCACTCTCCTTCTGTCTTCCCACAGTAGTTTCAGCTGGTCTGTTCGGCTGGTCTTTTTTATCATACATGATAAGAAGCCTAGGCAGCGAGCCAGCTGCTGTGGAACTATAATAGGGCCAGTGGCATGTACAAAATTTGATTACTGCTGTCAACACCAGAGAGAATAGAGGAGAGCACGTACTCCAGTCAGAGAGCTGCTAAATAAATGGCCTGTTGAATTCAGTAGTACTAGAAATAAGACCATCTTCCTCCTAATGAATGAAATGGTTTATGGGTAGAGAGTATACTAGGATTTTGAGCTCTGGGGTTTGCTTAAAAAAATTTTAATGAAGTTTTACTTTGGCTTTTTCAAAGATTATTTTGACCAGAATTGTCCATTTCACTTCTGCTTATCTGCTCTTGCACTTAATGTATGGATTTCACACCCAATACTTCAGATATTCACAGAGTCCATGGTTTCACTTTTAAAACTTAGCTTAAAAATATTTCTGCCATCCTAAAGTTAACTTCTTTGCAGATGGGTTCTGATACACAGCTATTTCATGCTAGTAATTCTATCTACATTTAGGCAAGAGTTGTTTATTTTTAAATTTAAATATAGTGCAACAACCACCCCTCCGCCCAAGTTAAAAAATATTCTCAGTGTATATTCTCATTGAAATGTTGGATTTTTGAGGTAAAACCTGCTGTTAGATAGAAGTGGTTTCTCTGATGTGCATGGGGCAGCTGCTGATGGCAGGCAGAGCTTGAGAGCTGAGCTTCTCTGGGAGCTCTGGTGCGTGAATGATTTTACTCAGCTTCTCTAATAGCTTCATATTGAATGAAGTTCAAGGGACTGATAGTCAGACTGGTGTTTCTCTAACTGCTCTCACTGACTGAAAACGTTTTCTCATTTGACAAGCGGTAAACTCAGAAATGTTGTCACAAACTAGCTAATTCCTGAAACTTGTGCTTATTATTCAGTCTTGCCACGTGTGGGTGGGCCTTATCTTGGAGTGACAGGGATTAAGGTGAAGTGAGGTATTGGATACACAGGAGAGTATTCTTAGGGAATTCAGACCAGTCTCATCAAGACATGAAAAAAGGAAGATGTGGTGCTGTTGGTAAAACTGTTGGCACATGTGCAGGTCTGTCTGCTAATTCTCATTGTTTGCTTGGTGGAGTTGGCAGCATCTTTTTGCTTTGTGCTTGTGAAGTGCTTGGCATAGTGAGGTTTGTATTTGTATTTACAAAATATATCCTTTTTTGTTTCTAAAATAGAAATCCTAGCTTTAAAACTTTTATTGCCTTTCCACTTTGCTCTTGCTTGTATGGTTCACAGAAATGTTTGGATACAAATGTCTGATTTAGCCTCCTGAATGTATGGTTGTCCTTATTCGTGGAAACAAAACTCCTTTTGTGTGAAGCCTTTCAGCCTTCAACTTTGAGGATTTCTTGAATTTGGGGAAAAAACCTCCAACCCACAAAATTAAATAAGACCAACTTCTGGCCCACAAAAATTTAAAGAAAAATCTGAGCTTGGTTTCTCCCTCTTTCCCTCCCCTCAGTAGTGTCTGGGGTGTGATACAGTAAACTGTTCCAAGTGGATATCAATGAGGAGAGGAGAGCTGTATCTAGAACAGTTGTCTTACAGCATAGTCCAATGAGACAGGCAGACAAATCAAACATCCCCTTTCCGCTTTTGAAACCAATTCTGTAGTTTAGAATTCTCCTCTCCGGTCATGTGTAGTTATGTGTTATACTTAATCTCTTCTTGCATTACTTTGTTGTGACTATTGGAATTCTGTACAGGTCAGTATCAGAAAGTGTGGAATATGGAGTGTCTTTCATAACTACAAAATTTGGAGTCCTCTTAATTTGATTATTAAGTTGGCAACAGGCTTTTGAAGACAGAGGGATTGGATTTGCTTTCTGTTCTGATGGTAAGCACAGTTTAAAGGCTCACTTGTAAAATAACTCTGATCCTATCATAGCCTTGCGTTACCAACCTTCTGCTTTACTGTTCCATGCTCTGTCTTATTTGGAATTACTGCACAGTGGAAAGGGCATGCCTAGTCAGAGTTTATTTTCAACTTGGAGGTTTATTTGTACAACTTTCTTTTTCTGCTGTAATCTTGTGTTTAAAACTTCTTGTGCTCTTTTGAAAGGCCATTAAAAGATATGGATGCTTACCTTGAAGAGTTCTGATTTTATGTTCTGTTGAATGTGTGAAAAAAGTGTTATAGTGATACTTCAAATTTTCTACAGAATGAATGCTAAAAATATTCAGGATTTTTAAAATGAGTATGGTTTTTGACCAGAGAGTTTGATTTGAACAGAAAAGGAAAATTGCCAACAGCTTTCCTATTTTCAGTTTGTAGAATTTAACTTGCCAGTTCTCTGAAAGCTGGAGTGTCCCCTTATTTTCATAAGGAGTAGCAAAGCAGCATATTAATTTGATTTTAAAGAGAAAAGAAATCTCAATTAGCTTGAAGTATGTTACTTGCTAACATGCAGCCTTTTTAAAGGTTTGTTTCCTGACTGGTTTTGTCAGTCACTGTGTGGCTGAATGTGTCAAACTCTCTGAGGAAAACCAGCGCTTCCCTCCCCCTTGAATCCCAGCATGCAGTTCTTGTGTGGGTACTAGCGTGTACTTCCTCTGCATCTTCACTTTCCTGTTATTCAAAGAGTGAGCTTGATCATGAGCCTTCAAACAGCCGAAAAAGTTGAGTGGAAAAAGTACAAGCTTGCTGCGCCTCAGCATACTGACCGGCAGCCCTGTTACCCTCCGCTGGGTGAGTGCTTCTCTGTGTTCTGAAGGCTGTGGTAGATGAAAGGATCCAGCCATGTAGGTCTGTTTTTGTCTTCTACACCTGATGAAAACTGCTTTTCTTAGCTTTGCAAAAGTTAGTTTACTCTTTAACAGAGCAGGTTGTGGAAGGCATGGCAGGAAACAGAGCAGGCTGTTTTCTGTGGCGCTGCTCTACTGCAAGTGTTGTGTGAGCTCCGGCTGCGTCACACCTGCAGCCGCAAGATCCTCTTGGTAATGCTTGTGTTGTGGGCTTCCCTTTCACCTATAACAGTAACTTGTTCATGGTAGAAATTTTGTTGTTCTTCTGTTTGATTGAATGTCTTATTGTCCCCAGTTTTCTTAAACCATGCATTAAATTATAGTGATTTCAGCGTTTAGTTGTTTTGATTCTTTACAGTTCTGCTAACTGTGCCTTCTGGTACTCTTGAATGTATAAACTTATAGCAGCCCCTTGACCCCTCACAGGTTTTTCTCCTCATTTTGGTGGTATCTCAAGAGAGCAATATTTCCTGTAGTTTGGAAAGAATGTTTTGTAGAGGGATGCTTTTGAAAAGAAATTCGGGATATTATTCTTTCCTTTTCCTTTTGCTATCTTTCATACCTATTCTAATTGAAATTTCATGGATTGTCTCTTCTATTTTGTGACTACGGCCAAATAACACAGATTGGCAAGGAAAAGACAATTTGAGCATTCCTAGTACCTGTGAATGTGCTATGTGGATACAGTAATTGACAGATGGGAACTTTTTGTGGTGTCAGAACTTCATGAAATCAGATCCTGTTGATCAATAAAGAATTTTGTCCACTTGACTTTTGATGTGGGTTTTTTAAAGGTACAAAGCTGGAGTCTGAACATGGGTTTTTGGAAAGAGAAACTAAAATCCTCTTAAGATGTATCAGTGTAAAGGCTGACTTTAGAATAAAATGATGGGCTGGGACTCTGATCTCACGTATGTTTGCTTCTAGAACAATGAGGTGCATTTGGATATATGCCAGTTTAGCTGAGGGCAGAAACTTTTCCTTTGTGGCTCAGTCCAAACTTTAAGAAACTGACAAAAATGTCAAGAAAAGTCAGTAATGTGAGTGGAGTTGCTTTTGACTGACTTGGGAGAGCTCAGTAAATTATAGGTCGGAGAGATCTAGTGTTCTTCAAAATCTGCACGTATTCAGCCCTCAAATGTGAGACAGCTGCAGTTGATCACTCTTGGAAGGTTAGCAGTAGGAGAAAATCAATGTGCTTGGTTTTTAACCTGGGCTGCTGTTCATGGAAGTTGTTTCTTCTGGCTCTGTGTGTATTGGTGTGGGGTTTTTAGGACTATTTCTTGGATTTTTTCTCCTTCCTTCTTTTTTTGTTATATTTTTAGAAGAGCATAAACTTGGGACAGGAGTTACAACCAGCCATCAGTAGTTAACTGATGAACACTGCAGTTGTGAAATCTCTGAAATGTTCATCTATGGGATAATAGGAGGGTCAATCCCTGAAGTTTTCTGTCTCCATCCTTCAGGCGTTTTTAACATGTAAGTGCCAGTGTGTGTACACATTTAATATTTGGCGATGTTTGTGTGTCTGTGGATGATTTCTCTGGTGCCTGCTCCAGGCAGCTAGGCTAAGGTGTAAATCTCCTAGTTGAACAGCAGCTACCTGCTTGCTCAGGTGCTTTATATGATTGAGAAGAGTGTTTAGTGATTATTTCTTAAAGCCCACTTAAGTCTGAGTTGAGAGCCCTCAGTTTTTAAAAGCACATAGATCATGGCTGGTATCTTGCAATTATAATTTTTCTTAATCAAGCAGCAGGATTTTTTTCAGGAAATTTGTTGAATTATAATCTTCCTAACTCCTCATAAAGTGTAGGACTGCAGATTTGCTTTCCAGTAGAGTCAGAGTCTCAAATTCACTGTCATCTGCTCACTTTTTTAAAAACTGTATTTGGAGACTGTGAGGGACTTGTGGCTTTGGATGCTTCTTAGTGTATTGGAAATGCACATGGGAGTGAAAAAAAACCTGAAAAAAGCTGGAGGGTAAGAGGCACAGAAGGCAAAATGAGGAAAAAACCTGAAGGCAAAATAAATGGTGGGAGGAGGGGGAGTGTGCTAAGGTGGAGAGGCCATTCTCTGAGAGGACAGGATTTTTAATGATGCAGTACTAGAAATAGTCGGAAAAAATGGGTGGAGAAGTTGGAAGGGGTGTGTATGTAATTGTTCCTTCATGTCCTTTGCGTTTCACAGAAATCTAGAATATAAATAACAGGGACACTTCTCAGTCAGCAGAGGTGTGGCTTTGGCTTTTTTGGTTGTCTGCTTGCTGTAAGAATAGGCAGGGACTGGAGGAAGGGAGGTTGAAGCTCATACCTGATAAAGTATCTGATTGTAAATTAATCAGTTTGGGTGAAACCAAAGTGGATAAGACTAAATTCTGTTCTCTGAAGCCTAAACAGCACAACTAAGTTTTGTCAGAGATTGATTTATGGTCTAAAACATATTAAACAATTTAGCTCATCTGGTGGGATGCCCTTCTTTATAACGGTCTAGTCTCTCTTAATAACCTCTTAAACTCTCGAGTTGGTGGTAGGTGCTGGGAGTGTGGTGGCACTGGTAGGCTACTGGTGCCTAACTGGAACCAAAACTTACTCTTTATCTGGGAGGGAAAAAAAGAAGGGATTTTGTACTTTCTTCACCTGTTCAAAAAGCCGAGCTTTCCCCATTGCTGTTCCATGCCATGGGAGATAATTCATATTCTTCTAGTAAAATTTCTGAAACTGTTCCATGAAAATGATTGGGCTATTTTGTGTTTATAGCACTACTTGATGTGCTTATTTTCTAAAATATTTTTTTCACCTCAATTGCTTCTTTACCCGGAGGGATATCACCCTGTCATTGGAGGGGAGGCTACTTAACCTGTATTACGGAGGCAGAAAAAGATGCTGGTTCTGTGAAACCTTCTGAAAGGGGTTGCCTTGTGGCAACCTGAAGCCAGGAGCACTCTGCAGTAATTGAATAATCTATGTTAGCATCTTAGCATTATGCAACTAGATATTGTTTTATTTTATTCATACAGTTGTCAACAGAAACAAGAGATCAATTTACATTTTGTTGTGTGAATTGATTGTGCAGGCACCACCTCAGTGATTGAAACAAGTGTTACTTTTTAATGGCACTAGAAGGCAATGGCAATGACATGACTGAGGCATTTTGCAAACAGATAGTTTGAAAGCACATCTTTTGAAACTCTGCATTTAGCTTGGTACCATTTGTGTCTCCGGAAATCTCAGAAGCACTAGCCTATAAGTGATAAGCTTTCTTCCAGGTGGAAAGGAATTTGTCCGTGTTCCCACAAGATATATGCACTGATAGTAGCTTGAAATTATTTGAGACCACACACAAGCTGTTACAATAGTCAAAATAATATTTATGGTATTGTTCATATGACTGTGAACTCTGGTCTAGTTAGTTGTTCAGTAGAGCTGTGTTGGACCTCAAATCTGTTTGATTTCAAACAACTCTAGCTTTTAAACACTTGAAAATGGTATATTTCCTTTTTGGCAGCAGGTGGTGAAGTATGCGTTCTGAAATACAGCATAGTTGTAAACAGAAACAGCTTTACATAGTAATTACATCATATTGTTGGCTTTTGGGTCTTCAAGTGAACCCATATTCAAAATCTGAAGGACTTTAATAAACTCTTCTTATGTATATTAAACTCTCAAATGCCCATAGGTATTGAAAAAGTGGAAAATATTTTCTATTGTCGTGTAGTAGAGTCCCTTTTTTAAGCTGTAGGGGGGGAATGTTTTGGTGCTGGACGCAGCCTGTGCCCCTCTGCATTGTATGGGGCAGAGCGGTGCCCGTGACTCAGCTCTGCCATGCGGAGAAACCACGTTCCCCCGGCCGGTGAATTATCTGCCACTGGTTCCCTTTTATGTTCTCACCGAAATGTTGCGACCCTTAACTTGAGGGCTCCATCTGCTTCCTGCCCTCGTCCCTGATGAATAGGGCAGGAATTGGCAGCAGTGTGGTCAGCTATGTGACCTCATTTGTGTGGCGTCTGGGTGGAGCGCGCCCTAATCTTCGCTAAGAGAGCAGCTGAGAAAGCGAATTGCAGTAATTCCCTGGCTGATCCTTCCAGCGGGTAAAACCCGGGCTTGTGCTGCAGGGCAAGGAGATGCCTTTACTCTGACACTCGTTACGTGCGGAGATGAATTTCTATCGAAGCGTTCAGAAAAGCAGGAAGTGGTTCGAGGGTTCTCTGCAGAAATCGGGAAATGTGCTGTCCGAGTTCCATGCGCTGCAGGGTGACATCCATCAGCTCTCCCCTTGTGTCTGTTTGCCCGAATCAAAGCTGTCACACAAGTGTGCACTGGCAGCCCTTGCTAATATTCGACAGTTAACAGAGCATTCGGCATGTCTTGCGCAGATGGAAGCAGAATGGTTGTATCTGACTTGCTGAATTTCACTACAGTGTGGATATTGTACTGTGGTCATGACATATCTCCTCGTTATTGAGATAAAATGTTGCTCAGGGTTAACTGTCCTGGTTCTGATTTACTTGAAATTGAGGCCTGTGATATGATATACCAGCTTAAGAGGACATAGGTCCTATCCCTGCCCATTCCTTCTTATGCTGGCAACTGGTTCTAGCCCAGTGCTTTTGTGAGGTTGCCCCTGAGCTGTCCCCCAACATAAAGGCTTCAGGACTGTCTGCCCTGGATTGAAAGAAAGCATCCTGCTTGGCTTTGTGAGCTGCTGAAGTGCAACCTTTAATACTGTTTCTCTTTCTCTCAGCTATACTTTTTACCCTGATAAAATTGTCCAGCTCAATCATTTTAAGCTTCAGATTATTTTAAAAGGTTCTTAGCTGGTTTAATACCTTGTAATGCAGAATATTTTTAAAGCAATTCATAAAACATTCTGTGCAGACCATTGAAATTAACTTCTGCTTCCAGCTCAGCTATAATAAAATCAATATTTACTGCGCTTGTGTGACCAGAGTTGTCTTATATCAAGGAAAACATTTCCACTGCTGCTTTTAAGGTAGCAAAGAGATTGTAAAGTTGTTACTTTCTGAAAGCAGAATAGTAGATCCCCTCTAAAGCTACTTTTTCCCCTCCTACAGTCCTTATGCAGAGTCTTTTGCCAAATTTGTCAAGCACGCCCCTTTCTAAAACGTTAGTTACCATTTCTCCGCTTCTAAGGCTGAAAGCAAATGAATATGATCTGTTTAGTTGCTGCAAAGAAATGTAAACTTTGAGTTGAATATTTGAAAGCTAATCTGTATTATTAAATAGCATCCATTTTGTTTTCTGTGATTTTGTATCATGTAGGTTTTGCATTGTATTTTTTTACCAGACAATTTGCTACTAATTCTTGTTGTAGTTTTCCTTTCAGCGAATAAGTTATAAGCTTTAGCTTGCTGATGACAATTTGAGATTGAAGGATAATAGACTGGGATTCTTAGCCTTGTACAATAAAGACATAAAACTCTGTCACCTGATGTCTTATCATTTCCATATCTGTTGCCATAAAATCTCATGCAAGCTCCTTATCTAATCTACAAGCAGTAACTGCAGTAGCTTGAAAAAAAGTTCCAAGTGTGGGTTACACAGATAACTTTCCTGTGGGAACATGCCTCAACTTTTTGTTTAGTAGTCTTGAATGCAGGTAGAGTCTCCCACAATGTTCAATGTTTATTTCTCATTAATAAAAGTGAGAGAAAATGTCGTTGGTGAACGTGAGTATCAAATGATGATGTACTGATAGTGTATTTTGCTGTATTAAGCAAGCAGTAAATGTGCTGTACAGTTAAATGGAAGCAAGTATTTTATCTTTTCAGTTTTTGATCTGTGAACAGAACTGATTATACAAAAGTTGTTAGCAGAAAGATTTGTAAGTCCTAATACCTAGACAGAATTAAACCAATCACAATATGCCTCTTGTGTTTTTAGCTGGTTTTGATGCAGTTTCATTCCTGTCTCTGATATAGTCATGTGGTATATTCTTGAAAATAATCAAACTGTCAGATATTCCCACTTCAGGGCACAGTGCCAGCTTTCTGTTGGAGGTGCTTTTTGGTTGAAGTAATTTATCTGCCTGTCACTAAGGCGAAAAAAGTGCTTATTTTAACCAAATGATTTTTTAAATTTTGCATGTGAAAGAGAAACCTAGATACTGCTGATAATGCAAGACATTAACCTTCCACGAGATTTTACAATGGATTAATATCAGAAAACAGTGCTATTTAACTCTATATTAGGATCAAATTATTTGAATTATAGTAAGCAATACTAGAATGGACTTTATTGTATATAGAGCATTCACCTTGCCTTCTCTGGGTTTTTTTTTTTTTTTTAAGGTATTTGGTGGTTTGTTTTTTTTTGTGGGTCTTCTATTGTTTTTGTTACAGTAATAAAAATAACTTTAAGAGTTTGCCCTCAGGAGTTGAGCTGGAATTATTTTATGGCCAGGTAAACTGGTTTGCTATCTTACTGGACATTCTTCTCTGAGCTAAGGGGAAAGATTTTTCTGTATAAATTGCTGTAAGTGTGCCTTGTTGCAGTCTTTGCATAACAAGTTTGTTTGTGGTGGGTTGACTTTGGTAGCTGCCAAATGCCCACCCCACTACTCCCTCCTCTCAACTGGACAGGGGGAGAAAAATAAGACTGAAAAGCTCATGGTTTGAAATAGTGATAGGGATATCACTTGCCAGTTTGAACTGTGGGCAAAACAGACTTGATTGAGGAGCATTTTTTTTGACTTATTGACAATTAGAGCAAGATAGAGTGAAACAAGGAGGAAAAACTAAAAGACTTTCTACCTACCTATCCCTATCTTCCCAGACTCAATTTCTCTCTGTAATTCCCAAATCTTTGCTACCCTTTCCCCACAGGAATGAAAAAGCCTGATATTTAAAGTATATCTTCAACTGGAATGTTTTTTATTTGAGAGAAAAGCTGTATTTTCTTAGCAGATACATGCAGTCAACTCTCAGCAAGGGCATGAGCTTAAAAACCTATGGTCCAAAAAGTTTCAGATGGTAAAATGCACTCTTGGTCTGAAACAAACTTAAATATATGTGAAGATAATTCAAAGTTTGGTTTAGCAAATACACTAATGCTTGTTGGGAGCCTGAATTTCAGTTTGGCTGACAGTGTGTCCTTGTGCCTTTCTTTGAGGTGTGTGACTCAAAAACCTACACAAATGAACTCCATGTTTGAGGCATGCAGACTTGCACTGAATATTTGCAGCATCTTTCATAGTGTAGTCTGGGGGAGCAGAGCAAAGTTGATGCTGGAGTTGGTAGAAGTTCCTATAAAATGTCTCAAATAACAACAGGTCTGGGGGAAATGCTCTACTGCCTTAGCACTAGCGCTTGAAGACTTTTGAAACAAATAGATAGCCTCTGATTGACTTGTTTTGTTACTGACTGCTTTGCAGTGGAAAAATGCTCTCTTGCATCTAATAAATCAAGGAAGTTTTTTTCTTGTTTCTCTCTTTGCATATTCATTCTCCTGTTGTTTTCTCATACAAGTATAAGTGAATTATTGAGCCTTCATCTTTGCAAGAAACAAACCAAATGTGCAGTTAAAGTTAGAACAAAGTTCCAAAACAGTATTTTATGTTGTCAAAGAAATATTTTTTTGGGACATCTCCCTGGTATAGGTAAGTGCTGTGGTGTGTGTTGTTTAAATTTGAACAATTATGATTTTGCTGCTGCTGTGGTGGTTTTTTGTGTGACCTTCAGCTTTCCTCCTGTCATTATGCTTTAATACCTCTTTGGAGTTACTTGATAAATATCTTCCATTTCTCAGGGCCTGTTTCATTTTTCCTGCTCTTCCTATAATATGATTCTGCATTTATGTCTTGACTCTTAAGATTTTGTTTTAACTGATACCTGCTTTCTGTCTGCATCTTCTTCCTCTCCAAATTCTTTTCTGCTGTCCTGTGGTTTGGAGGCTGACATGATTCAGATGAAGACCTTGTATCATAATTGATATGGTAAATACAAACACTCACGTTTCATCCTTGTGCTCTCTTAGTCTTTTCTAATTCTTCCTTCTCTCCCAAGAATGAGTGTCCCCACATACTGCTGTCTTATATGGCTACTTCTGATATGCTAAAAGTAGAGAACAAAAGGTAGAAATTCAGGCTTTTCCTGAAGATTTCCATGTTTTTTTTTCTATAATGTTCATGTCTAGGAGGTGCAGTTATTACAACTGAGCAGCTGGAGTTCTGTGTCATCTTCTAATGCTCCCTTACTGAGCCCAAATTTCATTCTGCATTTGAAGGATTAGAAGGTTGGTAGTCAGTCCTAATTGCTTTTCGTTTTTGCAGCCGTGTAGAGACTTGAGGAGTAACAGTGAAGTGTTGTGACATGAATTGACATGTTGTGACATGTTGACTGACAATGTGACAAGACTAAAGTTTCTGAGATTTTATTTGTTTAGTTTTTAGCAAGTTGTTTTTATTATACACTTATCTCTGCAGGGCTGGAGACAAGTCTCTCTCGCATGTAGAAGGTTATAATTAAATGCATCAAGATTGAAACAAGCGTAAAAGGTTGCTAAGTCATCTCTTAATCATGCTAATTCTTTTGACAGCAAAAATCTTCACATATATTCCTTTTTTCCTAACCTCCTTAGAAGTCCACTCAGATTATTCCTTTGCTTTTTTCCCCCTTTCAATCAGTTTTCAGTTGTCGTTTGCAAAATCTGAGGCTTCTGTGTCTGAATAAACAGAAGTCTGCAAATGTCATTTTGTGAAGCCAGTCATGCCAGTTCATAGTTGGACTGAAAAGATGCTGCAGGATAAAGCGTGTCTGTATTGCCTTTTAAGCACTCCCAGAGCTGCTCTTAGCACCTCTTAACTTTGAGGGTGGTCATAGCAATATTTAGTGGAATAATTGTATGAAGAAAAAGAAGACTCTGTATCTTCTGGCCACTTGAGTTACTCGTCAGTGTGAATTTTCATTTCCGAACCTATTGGACAGTGATAATGTCTCTTGTGCTGTTTGAGCAAGTAGCAGGTAGGTGGGTGACTGACATTTGGGATGCATTTGGTCCTGCTACACCAACTTGTGGATGTGTGTGCAGCTGCAGGAGTTCTTTCCATTCTCCCTTTGTGGTAGGCTTCATGGATACTTGGGTTTTGTGAATGATTGTTCTTCTGCCACAGGTTCCATGTGTGCCAGCGGTGGACAGCCTGAAAAATGAACACTGTACTGCAGCTTGTTCCATGATCTTCAGACAGCAGTGTGCATGAGCTCATATGCCCTTCTGTACATCCTTACTACTGTTTCTCACTTCCTTGCTTCTTTGCAGTTTAAAAAGTTGGGGGTTTTTTTGTGCTGCTGCTTTGCTAGGGTGTTCTGGACAAGAAAATACTGTAACTTCTAAAGAGTAGCCTTAATGTAGCAATACTTTGGAAAATTGGAAGTGGTAGTCGACATCAAGTGAAGTTAGAGATCTTCAAATGTGAAGGTCTAATCTGTATTATGTGAATTAAGCTTCTTATGTCATTGTGTTGGGGATGAAAATGGTGTTTATGGTGTTTCTTAAAAAAGTAAGTGGTTTTGTGGTTTAGTTTTTAGGACTGTTGTTCAAAGGAACAAACAGCTGTAGAAAAATCTTGTAATAACTTTAATATTAAAGCTGTTTAAGGTTTTCAAATGTATTTATATTACAATGGTTTGAGAAGATACGTTCAAGTGGGACAACTTAAAAGTTGTAGCAAATTTCATCAATTGCGTTGCTTTTAGTTTTGCCTTGTGTGATGCAGGTAAGACTGTGAGAAATACTGAAGTTATTCGTGATAGTTAGCAATGCAGAGTGTTGAGGGTAAACCTTTTTTTGCTTTTTAATTTGTAGAAATGAATTTAAAAAGTTGAGTTAAAAGCATTTTCTAAATGCATTCCCCACTTTTCTTCCTCATCTAGTTTATAGTACACAAAGATAAATATTCAAAGGTAAGTCATATGACGACAGCAGCATCCTTAGGAGATGACCTTGTGATTTGTTCTGTTTATTTGACCCTGCTCATACCACTTGTTCGTTCTTTGAAGGTAATGTTATTGTTTCAGAAATAAGAATCTTTCTTTTATTACTGTCATTGAGGTGTTACATTTATCTGCATAACCTGAAGAGTGTGGAATGCATTGCTGCTTTCTTTTTTGCCACTGAGCTTTATAGTTTGTGGTAAATTAAATGCATCGTTTTATTGAGACTTTGAAATTCTTGTAAATGTGTATGAAGTTAATTTGTTGTAGAAGCTTTTTCACTCAGAAGTGCAAATACATGTTAAATGGAAAACAGGCTTCTCTTTCACCCCTTTGGGGAACCACATGAGTCTTTCTTTTCTTTCATAGAGAGCCAATCTCTTTGTATGCTTCTGGGAGTACATCTTTGCCTTATCCCCTTCTCTTTTCTCTCCCTCATTTGACCCTTTACTTTGAGCAATTGTGCATCAATGTAGACCCTTTGCGACCTACCCAAATATGCTGGAGCAGTTGGGCTTTGCTTCACCAGAGCTGTGTGGTACTTGGGAGTGTTTGCATGGATAGGTCTGACAAAACTAATGTGTGCTTGGCTCTTTGGGGAACTGGGGATGTGCAGAGAAGGTGCTGAGAGGTGACTTCAGACTGGGATGTTGTACTGACCCCAAACTTTAAGCACAGCTCTTGTTCTAGCTATGCTTATAGCATGCAGTTTGGGAGCTTAGGAAGTACTTGTTCAGTAAAACTGTTTGTAGCTAGAGATATTATTTGACACTACTTGCAAATACCTTTTCTTTCTGGGTTGGGGTGAGGGTGGGAGTGTCAAAGCCTTAGAAGAATTCCCCCCTTGCCTTATGTGACCCAGCAACGGCGATCTTGTCCTGGCTTTTTCTGGGTGGGGATTAAGTAGTCATCTTATTCTTTCTTAGTCTGCTATGACACTGGAAAGGTATAAGTATTTTCATTGATTAAAAAATATCAGACCAAGTGTTCTGAGTTTCAAGATAAGCCATTGAATTGAGGAAATGATTATTTTGTATTGCATCAAATGCTTTTGTCTGCTGCAGAGGCTGTACTTGGTATTTTGGTTTGCTGTATAGCCTGCCTTTCTTGCTGGCAAAGAGAGTTGATCTGCCATGTAGTTGTCATCATTTTCTCATCATTGCCTGTAGTGGTCTCCACAGGTAGATACCCTGTGCTTATACTTCTTCCATAAGCACATCTTTAATGGTGCTTCTTCTAAATTACCTTATTTTCCTATTTTGGTTTGCAGTTCAGGGATCTCTTCAGCCATAAAGTATATCTGTCTTTTTGTGGACTCTTAATTCCATAAGCTTGTCTCTTCTTTTTTAGCCAGTTTTTACTAGTGCCCTAATTTTTCTAGTTTCACTGGTGATTATCATAATTGTGGTCCTCAGGCTAGCAACATTCAGGCTGCAAGCTCCATCTTCACTGAGGCATAGACACCACCTGTCTGCTGCAGGGATATTGACCTTTGGCAGAGTGCAAAAAAGTGAATCCTGGGCCTGCTTGTTGCCTGACTCCTTAGCACTGGGAAGGCATGCAAAAGAACCCTCTCTAAAAATGCACCCAGGACAGGATTATACCTGTGTGACTGATCTACTGAAATAGTTGCCAGAGGCAGCAGTACTAACATGACATGTAATAATCTGTTTTCATTAGGTGATCTTTTTGTTGTTTAGCCAGTTTCTATGAAGGTAAAGGTGATGTGTCTATTCCAAATTGTACACAGACCCACTTGATATGTTAGAGTGTCAGTAATCAAACCCTACAATTGCACAGGTTCTACCACAATTCTCTTAGAAACTTGTCATTAAGTAATACAAGCATGGGGAATGGGATGTGTACATGTAATCCTTTGCCTAAACAATTGGCAGCTGAAAGCTTACAGCTCAGGTTCTGCCAAAGGCTCGGTAGGCTTTGAACTTTGGTTGGTCTCCTTTTGACTGCTCTGTTGCTGTATTTTCATTGCATTATGCAACTTTGTGGGTTGGAAGGGGCCTTAAAGACCATCTAGTTCCAAACCCCCTGTTGTGGGCAGAGACATCTTCCACTAGACAAGGTTGCTCAAAGCCTCATCTAATCTGGCCTGGAACACTTCCAGGGATGGGGCATCCACAGCTGCTCTGGGCAACCTGTTCCAGTGCCTCACCACCCTCACAGCAAAGAATTGCTTCCTTATATGTGATCTAAATATACTCTTTCCCTTTCAAACATTTACTCCTTGTCCTATCAGTGTACTTCCCGACAGTCTTCCTCCCCAGCTTTCTTGTAGCCCCCTTTAAGTACTGGAAGGCTGCTCTTTGCCAAAGTGAACAACCCCGACTCTCTCTGCCTGTCTTCACGGCAGAGATGTTCCAGCCTTCAGATCATCTTTGCGGCCTCCTCCAGATCTACTCCACCAGGTCCTTGTCTTTCCTGTGCTGGGGGCCCCAGAGCTGGAAGCAATACTCCAGGTGGAGTCTTATGGGAGTGGGCTATCTTCTCCAGTTTTTTTTTTTCACGCTGTTGGGAGTGGTATATCCTTAAGGATCTTTCTGTAGTGGGAAATATTCAGTGAGCTCACACTGGTGGTCAGTGGCTTGCTTGACTGCCTAAATACCTGGTTTAATGTGTTCCAGATATTTGTCCTGCTATTGCCAAACAGAATTTATGTACTTTCAGAGCACTAAATCAGGAGGGGGTTCAGCTTTGGGGACTAATTAATGACTAAGCCAGGGAAGGAAATCAGAGTTTAATTAGGATATAGGATTAGCAGTGCCTCAACTTACTGCTGTTCCGATCAAATGACAAAAGAAATTTTTATGTTTGCCAGAAGCCATAAGAAGGGAGCGTTCATAATACTTTACTCCAATTTCTCTTCTATTTTTTCTCTGTTAAGATGTCCCACTGAAAACACAAAGTGGCTAAGACACCTTTATGGCTGTTTCCTCTTACCTCTAGAGGAAGAACAGTAATTTTGTCATGGACAAAATGCTCAAAGGTTTGCTTAGCGTTTCAGTTTCTGCACAAAGGTGTTCCCCTTTCCCCAGTGGTGCAATATTCCTTGGCCAGCACAGGCATGTAACTGGGAAAGGAAATAATTTATCTCAAGAACTGGACTTGCCTTTCACTTAATCTTCCTCACTAGTGTTGGGTGACAGTGTAAGACACTTAACATACTTTGGGTTGGTCATGTGAAGCTAAAAGCAGGCAAATTTACGGTGACCATTTCTGTAGTGAACTTGCTGGATTATTTTAGGGATAGAAATGGGAATATTTGGTGTAGTTTGCACTAACAAATATTTTGGATTTAAATTCTTCGGTTATCCTGTTTATTCTTTTGCTTGCAGCTGCTTCACCTTTAGAGCCCTACTACACCATGTGGAATTTTAGGGGCTTCCTTCAAACCTTCTACGTTTCAGGTTTCGTCTTAGTAATTACAAAGGTTAATAGGCTAAAATGAATAATTTACAGGCATCAGTGACTGATCCTTGACAAAATAATGGAATAGCCAATGAAGCTCAGACTTGGCCTGTCTGGAAACAAAATGAAAATTTATGCTTTTTTGAACTTCCTTTGTTTATTTGATTTCTGTAAAGACTGAGCTTTGTCAAGATTGGTATGCAACAGTTTCCTCCACTTCTGTCTTCCAAGCATTGCCTGCCCAGGAATATGTAAGGTACCACCACTTGGTGTGAGTCTTAATTGTGATGAATTGAAATGTGTTAGTCAATTGTTTTAAGCTGGACAGAAGTGTGTAGAAGCTTTCTAGTATGTAGTCTGTTAAGTGAAATTATTTAGCTTTTCACTTAACCATATTGCTAAATGTTCACATGCCTTTTCGATGCTTCCAGGGATGGTGATTCTGGCACCTCCCTGGGCAGCCTGTCCTAAAACTTGACCACCCTTCCAGTGAAGGAGTTTTTCCTAATATCTAGTCTAAATTTCCCCTGGTGCAACTGGAGGCCATTTCCTCTTGCCCTGTCACTTGTTACCTGGGAGAAGAGACTGAACCCTACCTGGCTTACATCCTCCTTTCAAGCAGTTGTAGAGAGTGATAGGTCTCCCCTGACCCTCCTTTTCTCCAGGGTAAAGAACCCCAGCTCCCTCAGCTGTTCCTTATAAGACTTGAGTTCTAAACCCTTGATGGTTGCCCTTCTCTGGACTCAGTCTTGCACCTCAATGTCTGTCTTGGAGTGCAGGGCCCAAAACTGGACACAGGATTTGAGGTGTGGTGTCATCAGTGTCAAGTACAGGGAGATGTTCACTACCCTGGACCTGCTGGCCACGCTTTCTGACACAGGCCAGGATGCCATTGGCCTTCTTGGCTACCTGGGGAAACTGCTGGCAAGTTTGTGAAAAAGGAGCTTGCTTCCTTTCTCTGTCATTCCTTTAGGCATGAGCATGCTGCATGTTCTTGGATGTGCTCCCATCTGCTCAGTGCTGGTGATGCCACAGCTGGAGGACTTGGTCCGGTTCTGGGTTCCCTGGTACAGGAGAGATGTGAACATACTGGAGTGAGGGCCACGATGATGATGAAGCGACTGGAGCATCTCTCCTGTGGGGAAAGACAGAGCTGGGACTGTTTAGCCAGAAGAAAAGGATCAGAATCCAAGTGATGCTACTGAAGTTTATAAATATCTGAAAGGATGGTGAAAAGAAGGTAGTGAGGCCATTGAAAGGACAAGAGGCAATGGGAGCAAACTGAAACACAGGAAACTCCATTTTTGTTAAAACCCTGTCTTGGGTTGCTCGGAGAGGTTGTGAAGTCTCTGTTGCTGCAGATGTTAAAAATCTGACTGGACATGGCCTTGGGCAATGTGCTCTGACTGGGGCATTGGATTAGACAAATGATCTCCGTAGATGCCTTCTGACCTCTACCATGCTGTACTTTCTACAAAAACACTTCAATCCAAAATTCTACTAAACTTTCGGGGAGCAATGCAAAGAGCAGTGGATTCATAAAGGTGGAAGCTTGCTTAGTCCTTGAGACATCCACATGAAATTGCCAGAAAACTTTTTTGATATTACAGTGATTATAAGAGTTACAAAAGTGTAATGGGTGTATAAATGATACGCGTTCATTGTGTTTGGGGTTTTTGGTCTAGAAGTCTTGTTCCAAGTGATAGTGTGTTAAGACTTTGTAAAGACACTTCTTTACTTTTTTTCTTAATTTCTGAGTTAATTATCATTGGAAAGTTTATTTTTTACCTTCCATAGATGTGATACAACTGTGAAAACATGTGTGATTTAAAACTTTTTTTTTTTAGCACACATATGCTATTTTTTTGGTATTAAGGCTAGATTTCTAAATACCATTAGAGGTTTGAAGCAATCAAACCCAGAAAGCCAACACCTTGGCTTTGCATAACTCAGCTGCTCAAGGTGTTGCGTTATGATTGTCTTCTACACTGGACTGCTAGGAAAGACTTAAATTCCATGGGGTTATAAATTCCATTTGCTTTTAAGTAACTCTACTCTGCACACTGCTAAAATGGATCCTATATGGTCTGTAACCAGAGATGCTTGGTTAACTTCCTTTCAGAGGCATCTAAATAGCACTTATGTGATTTTGAAAATGTTAACAACATATAATTTCTTTAAATCTGTTGATTTAATCCATTTTCACAAGGAAAGTAGGATACTCTGATTAAACTTTTCTTTCCATCTTTTTTTTTTCCCCTGTACAACTAGTTCAACTTGTAGTAACTAGTGGAAGTTTAATAAACCTAATTGTGTGTTATAAAGCTAATGAAGCAGCTAGAGGTTGTGTGAACATACCAGTCAAATATGCCAGTCAGCATGTGAAGGACAACCTGGTGCATACCCAATTACCTGTACCCTGTACCTGTGTGCTGGGATGGGGTGGGAGTTGCAGTGAGAGGCCAGTGAAGAGGTGGGAGGAGCTGACACTAGTGGGGCATCCATTGATATACAGGGAGGCCAAGCAGTCTTAGTGTTCTACTTAGCAAATTGGAGCATGTAGTAATATGTAGGAGCCAGGTATTCCTATTTAAATCTCAGGAATTTGGGTTCTGTCTATGATAAGCAGCTGACCTAGAGAGTTTTAGAGAGGGATGATGATGGACTCTAGGAGCTTGGGTAAAAGAGGCAGCTCTGAGGGGATGGATCAGGAAAGGTTTTAATATTTGGAGTGAAAAGACAGGGAATGGGGGCGGTTTAGGATTGCAGCCTTTGGGTTGTTGGAAAAGAAAAATAGGAAAACCTCTGACTAAGAGAGTTGGGATATAAGAGACTGGAATATGAGTGGGCAGAAAAATTTAGTGTTGTGAATAACTTTTCAGTGTTACTGTCTTCACCTGCCTGTCACAGAGAACAAAATAACATTGTCTCTTGTACTGTGAACATTGTTTCCTGAAGATGTTCAAACAAGGTTGTTTGTGATATCTGCCTGATTTGAAACTCTGCCATAACTAGAAGGGAGAGCTACTTGCATATATACAGTTTATGGCTTGGCTTCCTTTTCTGTCCTAGCAATCTTGTTTACTTGTGCCTGTGCAGGGTCTCTGACATCTGTTGTCTGTGCTTCCTTCTGGTATGCAGATGGGCTTTTTGTGGGGATGGCTCTTCTGTTATGCAGAAGATTATGCTAGTTGATCACAGTGATCCCTCTGACCTTATATCCTGTGAATCACCTCCACAAGTGCAAGTGGGCCTAATAATAGTTCTAATATGGGCAGAGAAAGAGGAGCAGATGGCTAACACCAAGTTGTGGAAAGTGATTCTGTTTTCTTTATAACCACTTAGAAATTCAAACACCTGATCTGTGCTCATAACAAAACCAGCTGTAGTAAATCTAGTTTGTGATTTTATTTGTGTTCATAAATTTACTTTGTCTTTTTTTCTTTAAGTGCTTTCCTACTTGTGTGCTTAGAAACCTCTTCTTTGCCAGATTTTGAGCAGGAGTTATCTGCCTTTCTTTTCTCTTTCCGTGTGCTGGGCAGTTTGTGAAATATGTGCTCAAGTGTATTTGTATTGTATGTGAAAGCTTCACAAGGCTGTCTTGTACTGGGAGCTGACTCTGCTTAGTTTGACCTGGTGTTAGTGGGTCATTGCAGGCTGTTGGAGTGACGTGTGGGGTTGCTGGCTCTGGCGACCCTCTGGAATAGCCTTGTGTACTGCCTGCAACTCTGGAGCAGCCTCGGGACACTGCCTGCAACTCTCGGGTTTGCACTGTCATCCTGTGAAATCAGCAGGGTCACTGGCTGACCAGCGTGGGCTGTCAGGCTCCGTGTTGAGCATTATTTCTGTCTCCTGAGACCTTGGTTATCTATACCTCCCTTTTAATCATCATTCCAATGTGCTGAGACTGCAGCATGGCATGTTAGGTTGCTTTTGTTGGGAGGTATGGAAACAGCTATTTTAATATTCCTTCAGCTGTGAGGATGCCTTCCTCTAGGTTATTAGTTGCTGGGGGATTTTTTTGTTGTGAAGTAAACACAATTTAACTTAAACTTACAGTACACTTCGGTAGAACCAGGGGATGGTCCTCATTACTTGTCTATGGTGTCTTGTTTTTGGTGGTGTCTGCTGTTGGGAAACACCAGGTAGTGAGGCACATGACTTTTCTTTTTGCTTTAGTCTTTTTTTAGTAATGCTTATGTTCCATAGTTTGATCCCTACAGAAAACTTTCAATTTGGGCAACTGCATTTTGTGTGCCAGTTGCTATAGGCAGATGTTGTTACTTTTTTTTTGTTAGATACACTATTAATATAACTCTGGTTTTGCCCAACTGCTGAAGTTTGGAGAGAGAAGGAAAAGAAATGAGGGAAAGCTTTGTGCATACCACTGATTGCAGAAATTAAAATTGCAGCACAAAGGTGAAAGTTTACGAGCAAATTATGTGTTGCTGGAGCTGTTTTTTTCTACTGTGGTGTTGCAAGAGAAGAGAGAATCTGCAGAACAATCTCAACTTTTGCTTTTTGTTCCATTAAAAAGACTAAACCTTTCCCCTTTCCCCCCCAATCCTTAAAAAAAGGCCCAACCCAAAACCTGCTGATAAAGATTATTCTGTGTTGATAAAATCAGGGCCCAGTACTCCCAATGAGCTCAGGAGTGCTTCTGTGAGCTTGGTGGTCACAAACTGGTGCTTCATGGCTTGCTTGGCTTTTTGCTTCTTGCTAACAGGGATAAAAACTATGCTGGTTTCCATGCTCAAATTTTAGATGCTTATTTTGTGTCTTTTGCTATATGAATTAGTCTGAGCATGACAAAAAGATAGTTGCTTTCAAAAGGCTTTTTCCGTCCAGAAATATAAACCTTATCCCTCTTTTTGTTACTGTTGTCAGGGTTTCATAGGTGTGCTAGTCTTGGGTGGGGCGGTATCTACAAGAGATACTCCCGACTGCCTAAAGGCTTAGGCAAAGGGATGTTTCTAACTTCGTTACATTCCAAGTGTCTTAATTGAAACCCACAGGCTAATTCCTTCTTTTATTTCTAAATTCCTTTGCTGAGAACCTAAATAACGAGGTGGTGAAGGCAAATTTAAGTCTTAAAATGTGAGATGACCCTTGGTAACTGTGCTGGAGTGGTTGGGCAATTTCTGTACTTTATTTGCCAGTCTAGTCTATGCTTCTCCAGGGCACTCTCATTATAGCGCTGTTCTGCCAGCTGTTTTGGGTGTGATAACTTCTGTCTTTCAAAAGCTAAATAACAGTTCTGTCGTGCAAGCATTTAATGGATTTTGGGGAAATAAGAAAGCTCTCCTTCAGTAAGCAACAGAGGTTGAGTAGAGGACGAACTGCAGTCCAGTGAGGCTTTTGTTTTTACCTCTATTTTTAGATAATTTAGATTCCTTTTTGCCCTCCAACATGATATTCACCAGGTAATAGATTGAGCTGTGTTTTCAAGGTGCCCTAACCGAAATTAAGGGACAGTGTTGTGGGTGGAGGAGGTATGTATGTAAGGCTACAAAAGTGGCTGTTGGGGGCGACTGAGTGCCAGGACACAGCCTGGGCATCTGGTCACAGGAGCCGGTGGTTTAGGGCGTACTCCAGTTGGGTGGACATACATCATCTTGTGTAACAGCGGCAGGCTTCGGCAAACAGGCATCCGGGATAGGAAGCTTTTCTTCTCTCTTTTGTCATCACAAGAGTTTAATTTTGTGTGTGTGTGTGTGTTTAGGTTTGTTTTTATTTCCTCTTAAAGGTACAAACTGTTCTGACATTGTCCATTAGTAGTCCATTAAGTAACTGGGGGGCAGGCAGAGCCACGTTGGCCACAGGAAACAGTCGGTAGGTAATGAAGCAGAATTTGGCCCTGAGTCAGTCCTTGGCTTTCACTGTCAGGCTGCAGCAGTGTGAAAGGAAACAAATGTTTTAGCAACTTGGTGAATTTGTTTCTCGCTGGGCTGTAACTTGTTGACATTTTTAATGTCTTGTGTGAGAAGTTGACTGGCTGGATTACTGTGTGCTTTGCTGAATGGTGATATTGTTTTTTTGACTGAATGTGGCTAATTTGTTATCCGAATCATAATGTCAGCCTCCGGGGGTAAGCCTTACAGACTTGTAGGAATCTAAAGAAAATTAATTTGAGGGATAAAATAACTTGTCACTGTTGCTATCAAAGCACTAACATTTCAGTTTCTTCTTTTTCTTTTCTTTTTTCAGGGGTTTATAGCAGAAAACTTGATGCAACCATGGCTGTAATGGTCAATTACAAAAGTCCCAGTTTCAGAGGCTTTTATAAAGCAAACATAAAAGCAGACTGGCAAGGGTTGTCTATGGATTTTATAACTGACTAGGATGTTTTAGGAAGATGGGAGTTGTGGGGGTTCTCATTCCTTGCTCAAGAAAAAAAAGGATGCTCTGCTCCTTAGGAGATAGTAGGGGCATATACATTTGTATTCTTTTGTTCACCAAACCTTTTACCAAGACTAAGTAGTTCGTGTTTATTAAAGATGTGGGGTTTGGTGGATTTTTTTGCTTCCCCTTCCTAGAAAACCTTATTTTTGAAAAGAGAGAGAAAAGGTGCTGGATTTTAGTGCCATATATGCTACTGCAGCACACCTAGCAGGTGCACTGTCACAAACTGGACCCGAGGTGTTGGGGAGCAGCTGTAGGAGCAAGGTCTGCTGAGGGAGTCCTGGCAGGCTGAATCTGGTGAATGCTGAGGAGAGCTGTCACCTCCTGCCATTCGTGTGCTTGGGGAAGGGGCTGAACTCTCCAGGAGTGGGGTGTGTAGAGCTCCTACTACACAGGATTTGTAAATCCAGGACCCTCCTCATAACGGTTGCTCTCCTTTTACACATTCATACAACTGTTTTTGGCCTCTGCGTTCTTTGCCTTTGTCATGCTAAGGAGTAATAATGTTAGAAGAATGTGATACCTCAAACTACGGTGTTACTCTTCATTCTCATAGATGCTTAAGGAAGGAAAAAGGCAGATGGAGCCTTAGGAAAGCATCATGGTTCATAGCTGTGTACTTGGGGGTGTTGCCACAAGAGGGGCAGCCAGTTTAATAAATGATATTTAAAAAGAGAATAATGTTTAAATCTCACTATATTCAATATAAATAGTATTTGCAATTAATAGAAAACATTGGTCCAACAGTGGCAGTTGGACAAATCTAGTCCATTCCTGTGTCTTAAAAGGAAAAAAAAGAAAACAGACTTGTAAGGAAAAAAATGGATTAAATATATTCTTTTTTTTTTTTTGAGTTTCATCTTGTCTGCCAGGCTCCTGTGAGATGGATACTTTGGATCTACCAGGGAGTTACTTGGTTCTATATGTCTTTGATGGCAAGGAGCTCTGTGCTGTGCCACTGAGGGGAAAAGACAGGGTTAACAAGATTTCTTAGATAATTATACTCTCCTGAAACAACACCTTGAGTTTCAATGTTCTGAGCATAGCATGTTGAGCAGGTGCTACAGCTATCTTGAATCTTCCTCAGAAAAATCTTTTCATGCATTGGTCTGTCTTTGTCTGGTTGAGCTCGAGGTGTGACTCAAGAGTAGAGTCTGTTGGATCAGTTTTAGCTGCAAAGAGGAGAGGCATAGAAGGGTGAAACTATGGCTCCTGGCTGACATGTACCCTTTGTGTCCCAAGCAGATTTTTCAGCTGTAGCTTAGAAGAAGCCCAGAACCGAGGTTTTATTTCAAATGGATATGAACAATTTCATGCAGTTTAAGTTTTTCAACTGTCCTGACACTTCATTTCTTACCGATGTGACTTCTTGTATCTGGGCTGAGCTGTAGCGACTATTCCTTGCTGTTAGGTAAAGCATACCTGGTTGTTGGTTTCTGTGTGTAGCAGCTTTCTGGCTAGATATATTACATGTGAATACGTGGAGAGTGTCAGCTTCAGATGCACGTTAGGCCAGATATGAGAAATGTTGAGGTCATCTATATAAGAAATCTTCTGGTTGTATTCTGTGATTTTTTTAAAAAAATTTTTATTTAAATAAACATCTGGATTTTATAGATAAAACTTTATTGTACAACAGTCTCAATTGCTGCTGAGGTATATGATCTTGCAAGTGGTGCTTTTTAATCATAATCTGATATTGCTTCAGACTGCATAAATTTTCACAATTGCGTGAAGTAGAAAATTTGAGTTGCGATCGGGCTTTTTTTCTATGGCTTCATTCCAAGTGCAGGGACGGTTTGTCTGAACACTGTCGTGTTGTGCTGCTTTGTGGTATGGAGTCTGGAAAAATTGATGCCAGCTGCCACCAAGAGGTTCTGCAAGAGAGCATTCCAGACAGCAGCGTGTTGTGGTCGCCTGAAGGGTGTCTCTAGACTGGTCTGCCAAGAAGCTGGTGGAGTCTTGAAGGGCTCTTGGAGACTCCTGGTCTGGGCTGCAGCTGTCAAACAGTTTGCCTGGTGTAAGGCACTGACTGCCCTGGCTGTGGTCTGTGCGGGGATTTGGAGGTTAAAGCCTTTGACAGGCTGCATGTATGTATTTTCTTGTCTGCAGCAAGCAGACCTGGAAATCCATGCTGGGTGAGCCCCCTTTGCCTAGTCTGGTTGTCAGCAGTTATTTCACTGTCATTTAAGTACAGGCCATGAAGCATAGGCTCACCTTTAGTAGTGCTCAGTGCAATTTACCCAAGATGTGTCCTGTGATACAGGCAGGAGTGTCCTGTGCTGGAGGTGACTCACCCTGGTTTAGTGGGACGGGCTCTGTAAAATTGCAGGTCACTCCTAAATGGCTTCCTTAAGCATCCTGGGAAGCTGTCTTCTCTGCACAGCTGGAGGCTACTGCTCCTCCCTCTTGACCTACAGGCGCTTGCCTGCCCTTCCTCCTTGTCCTGGCTGTCTCCCAGACCCTAGGTGGTGGTACTTTGGTGTCACACCAGCAGGGCATCCGAAGGGAAGCTGAGCCCTTCCCACACTTTAGCTGAACTTGTCTGTGACTGATTGCTAACACGGTTCTGAACCCAGGTGCAAAACCAGGCTGGGGAGTGGGTAAGGCTGCAAGTGCTCCAAGGGTTGTTCCAGCAGCTTTGCTACCACAGTAGCTGTGCCGTGTACCAAAGGAGGGTATTATCTGCATCAGAAGCTTGAGTAAGGGCCTCGGCGCCTTTTGGAGTAATGCATTCAGGCAAAAAGGTGTTGACAAAGTCTGTTAATTAAAAGCCCATGGTTGCATAGGTTGTTTTTCACCAGATGGGGAACTTGTGAATTTTATGCATCAGAAACCCGCTTGGGAGGTGCTGTGAGGCTGATTCTAATGCAAAGGAGCTGCTGTGGTTACTAGCAAAGGCAAAACATTTTGTGTGACTCTGCAAGTACCAAAGTGTTGTGGATGGTTGAACAGCTTTATTGACAGATTAGGCAAAAAATTCTCCCACTTTTCAGGACAGTGTTTAATGTGACTTGTATTGAACAATCTAGGATTAAGAAGAATGCATTTTCACTCATTGTTTTCTTATTCTCTCTCTCCAGATGAACACAATGATGTACAGAAAAAAACCTTTACAAAATGGATAAATGCTCGATTTTCCAAGGTAACGTTGGTTTGGATGTACCACTTTATTTTGTTTGATTCGCTGTTTAGAACAATTTTGGTTAAATATGCTTTGCTCTTACTCGTTGAATACTCCTAGTTAAAATGCCAGTGCGTAGTGAAAACAGATAAAATACTGTAGTGTTTGTTCCCTCAATTTCCTCATGCACATAAACATTTGATACTATATTTTAAGAAAAAATGAAAGAGTCTATTTGTTAATATATTAGAATAGTTATTTGCATGAGCATGTTTGTTTGGTTTTGGTTTGGTTTAATTGATTTCTACATGCAGTTTTCAGAGTGCATTGCAGCAGATTTTGAACCTTCATCACTATGTTTATTCTGTTGCTGAGTCGGCTTTACTCACTCTGCAAACCTCTAGTTGAAGCCACCTGGTGTTGCTACTTGAGTCTTGACTGAAATTTTATATAATTACTTGCTCATTTTGAATTTTCCTCAGCTCTCATGCTGTACATTTCTCGTTTTAATTCTCTTTACTGGGTTGAAACTTACTGAGGATCTTTCATGGTTTGGGATGAGAAAGGAAGTGAAGTTTGCTTTGGAATGCTATTTTACACTGTTCTGCTGATAGGGAAAAATAACACTTTGCCCAGGAGCATAGTGTCTGTGGAAAGTTTTCCAACTTCATAGTTTGAATGTGTGAAAGAACCTGGGATATTTTCAGGGAAATCTCATGTTTTTTCTAGCTAGCGTGGTGTTATGGGGTAACTACTATTTTGTGTGCTCTTATTGAAAAGGGGCATGCGTGTGAAATCCTAAAAGCAGATATAAATATAGAAGGAAGGGTGTGTGTGTGGTTTGTTGTTGTGGTTTTGGTTTTTGTTTTTTCCGAATAAAGCTGTGACAGTGCTTTAGCAATGAATGGCTGCTTCTGGAGCTCTGCCCTTCTGGAGTTCTTGATCAGCAATGTAAGGAATTTTTACCTTCCTTTCCTTCCTGTGCAACAGGACACTGAGCAATGCAAGGCTTGTGGCCTTGGTTGAGTCATTTTGGCTTAGGTTTGTTTTGGTTGAAAGCTGATATCCTGCACTCTTCATCCAGTACATTCTTGGCTAGTTTGCTCTTTAGAGGAAGAGTGTGTGTGGGTAACTGGTTGCTCTATGCTCAGCTTTTGACTGCTGCCCAGAGGAGTGGTGGTCCTGCAGCAGGAGCATTAGGCAGGGCAGGATCACGTAAGGAAAGAAAATGTGGTAAGAAAGAAAGGACTGTTCATAGTCCTGTAGCTGGCATAAAGATGGCATGAACACGGCAATGACAGTGATACTGAGAATGAATGACAGTCATACTGAGAATGTACTAGGTGACTTGTTTGTGAATGCTGTGGGCATTGTATTGAAGAAGGTAAAATTGTTTTCAGTCATTCTGCTTGTACGCCCATGGGTAGATCTTATAAAGCGTCTTTCCTTCTATACTGTGTAATCAGACAGATCCTGCTAAGCTCCTGGATTTCCCTGGCACAGGGTATGGTCAGATACTCGTAGGATTTGAAGTAACTGTAGCTTCATAACTCTGTAAATTCATGGCCCATTAAACACCTGAAGCTATGAAAACCTTGTTAATGATTAAAGAGACTCCAATGAAAGGACATGCTCCTGACTGCTGCATGTCCAATTCAAACTTGAGCATGGCTATTTTGGCAGGACAAGACACAGATTTATGAAGACTGGCGTGTTCAAATTGCAAGGAAATTGATGATGTTAAGTAGAAATCACCTTGTGTAAGAAAGTCTAGTTTCAACTGTACCTTAAAAATATAAAGGGACTGATTTCAGTCCTGCTGTGTCAAAGTTTTTGTATGTACGAAGTCGTTTGGGTTGTTTAAAAGTCCCTTTATGTGAACTAGATTGATTTAGCTGCTTAATAGGATAGAGAGCTTTTAGAGGTTAGTTAAATGTTATCTGACTCACAATGCAGGAAACAAAATGGTAACTTAGGTATTTTGTGTGGAATTGCAAATGTCACTCAAAAAATGTTACTTGTCCCTCCATGTTAAATATATTGTACTTGCCCTTCATTTAAGCAAATAAAAAGTAATCTGTTGAGCCTTTATAAACTAGCTTAGCATACAAAAATCCTAAAATTGCAATTGAATAATGCCAAGTTTGATTTAAGTCAATTCAATAGGGTTTTACAAAGGATCTAGAAAGAGAGCAGTGTCTTTCCCTTCTCTCATCAGAGAATAGGTAGGTAAGTAAAACAAGTATCTCAGTTGTGCTGTGAGGTGCCTGCTTTGGTACCCTGATCAGTGAGATAAGAGTTCTTGGTGTAGTTTCTGGTACAGTAATTTGGTTTTGTGCTCTTTGCTTAAACAGTGCTAGAACAATGCATTCTGTTTGTGTGTGTTGTTTGAAATCAAGGCACAAACATTTAAAGTGGATTGAGTTTTAAGGTCAGTAAATGTACTCAGCCAAGACTCAATGCTTGCTTTAGAAATACCTTAGGAGAGCTGTACACACTAGAACTCACAAGCCTGTGATGGCTTTGTAGGAATGATATTTTGTTAAAATTTAAAGGACATAAAAATTGTTCGATAGATAGTCTGTTACCAAGCGTTAACCAATAGGGATGTTTGCACTCAAATAAATATTGAGGCAGAGCATTTCAGCATATGTTTATAAAGCCATGTAATGTTTTTACTTTCTGTATTTTTTCCATTGCTCTGTCCAGTCTAATTTCAGGAGTCAGATTTAGCTGTTTCCTTGTGGTATAGCCTAACCAATTAAAGCATCTAATTGTATGGATAACTGATATATGTTCTTCACACAATGTAGCATTGTTTTCTATCCCTTTATCCCTTTATATATTAATCTTGATTAATAGTTACCAGTTCATACCTATATGTTATTTTCAGAACGTCTCTCTGCAATGCAAGAGTGCTATCTTATCACAGTGGTTGGTAGCCACTGCGAATAAAGAAAAGTAAACATCTGAACTGGCTACTAATTTTGAGTGCCCAGTCTGAGACGTTAGCTAAATTATCCCGGAGGATTTGACATTTCTTTGACATTTCTTGATATAAAACAGAACTTTTGAGTCCTATGACAGAATTCAGAGAGTTCATTCTTCTGCAAACTCAGTCAAACCATCCGAAATATCTAGTTGGTTTTCAGATGGAGCTTGATCAGCATAGAAAAGGGTCTTGAAGATGATTATTCCTGTGTCAGCAAGGACTGGGTTTAATGGTCTAAGGAAGTCTCTTAATCTGGCACACAGCTAGTAATTGCATGTAAAATTGTGTTTTAAATGATGTCACAGGGGAACTTCTGGCTAACAGCGGAGTTTGAATTCAGGTCTGAAGGATAACGTAGTGCTCCAGTACCCATATGTTACTTGTTTCACAAACAAGAAAGGTAAAGAGAGAGTACACAAAGATTTTGAAATCAACCCCGTTTTTTCCAAATATCTGAATAGTTTCATTCTTTACCTACTTACATGTTATATCAGCGGGCCTGGGATTTTTCATTCCATCTTGCAGATCTCTGATGCTTCAGCTTATAATTACAGAGCAAAGTACTTGCATACTCACACTTGCAACTCTAGAAGGGTTCTAGAAACTTGATAGGCATGTTAAGGAATTCAGGAGTCTTGTGTCCCACTTTCGAACCCTGCAAGTACAATTTTTTTCTGCCCTATTTTCTTTCTTTACTCCTACTCTCTGACCCTGTTTTTGGTTTGGTTTTTGTTTTGGTTTTTTTTTTCCCTCACTTACTATTACACGTTCTCATGTCAGAAGCCTTGCCTGCCTGGCAAATCTGGAGTTTTGATTGCCTTGCCTATTTCATATTCACTTTTGCCTTTGTTACTATACTTCTTTTCCCATCAAGACTCAGTTTTTCTTTTTAAAGCTCCGGACCTGCTCTGTCTGCCCTTCATTTCCCCTCTACAGCCTTTATGGGATTTGATGCTTGTGTGGTCAGTCCTATTTTTGCATCTCCCTTTGTCTCAGTGGTAGTAACCTTGCCCTCCCTTTACCGTCTTGCAGGATTCAGTCCTTGCTGGCTTTAGTTTTCTCATTTTCCAAGGTGGTGCTTTTCCAAGTTTGCTTTCAGATTGGTTCCTTTCCTCTTCTGCTATTCCTGAACTTGGCAGGTGGAATACAGAGTCAGCACAAGAAACATGATGCCCTAACTTAATTTAGACCCATGGAGTCAGGTCTGTCACAGCCTGTCGGAACTTAGTGCTGTCACTCACTAGAGGAAGTTCACAGATCCAGCATGGAAAAAACTGAGGCTCTGACTTTTTACCAAAGACTTGTTTCTTCATTACATTTGGGAAGTTTTCCCACAGGGATGGCAAAAAAAGTTGCTGCTAGGGAGGTTGCGCTCTGCAAAAAGAGCATAAAAGCCCAGAGATTTACTGCATTCAGTGAAAATGACACTAGGTTTCCCTGCCCCTCAGTTATAAGTCTTGGATATGGAAGGCTATTGAATGGAGCCAGCTGGGGCATTGTTCCAAGGTGTCAGGAACTGCATTCAAAGCCCTTGCACGCCTGAGAGCTGGGCCTCCCTTTCCTTTCCATCATGTGTTCCCATCACTTTCCAATCCAAGCCCTCCATTTCTTTTTTTGTTACGTACAGAAGCCTTATACAGTCTTACTTGTGCATTTGCAGTGTTCTTGCTGCGTGTGTTTGTGATTCTGATCCTCCAGGTCCTGTGCTAGTGCCCTGACATCTGCATTGGCTGACACTGACAGGGCTTGGAGCCAGGCCAGGACCTGCTAGTGTGGATAGAGCCAGACATCCCACACTTTTACAGCATCTTAAGCTCTTTTTCCCTACTCTGTGGTCTTCCAAAAATATGTTTCACTTTAGGGTTAGAGTAAAGAAGTGGTGGAGGTGCAGCTTGGGAGCAGAATGCATCCTCCAGGGCTGAGCTCCAAGTTAGCCTTTGAGAAGGCAAGTGCTCAGTGTGGAACTCCTGTGCATTTCCTCTCCTGGGCTCTGATGTGTCCCCTCCCCTGGAAGGACATCAAAGAAAGATGAGAGAAGACAGGCCAGTAGGAGAACTGATGAGTTGTACTTGGAGTGCTTTGGAATGTTACGGCTTTATATGCATCTTGAAATTGGAACAGTGCATCCCTCATTATAGCAGTTGTTAATTCGTTACCTACAAAGTCTTCTTTTGGCTTTTTGTGTGGTGTGCTGAATAGATGTTTTCCTCCATTTTTGCTCCTTAATTTTCTGCTTTCTTCTAAGGGTTGTTTTGTCATAATAGTAAATGTCAGGTCCTGTGCTTCTGAAGACATTTTACAGCTCCACTGCTGACCCTTAGCAGCTACGATAAATCTTTTTAAAGACAAAATTATACCTATTCACGATAATTAATTTCACATGACCCAAGACACCTGAGGTCAAAGACATTTCAGAAGTGGTTTTTTGGGGGGAAGGAGAATTATGGAATTCAGTGTATTAGTCATGAAAGAAAAGAGATCGAAAAGATTGATTAGGCAATTTTGTCTGTCCAAGGTGACATCAGCTAAGATAGTGTCTAGTCCATTTTCTAGTTCAGTTTTTGTGGCACAAGCAAGGAAATACTTGATGGCTGGTAAAATACAGTCTAATTGCTTCTAATATTTTTCAATGCTGAATTAAACTGTTAAATGTAACATCACTCAAAGATAGCCAAAGCTTAAAAAGCAACAGCCTTGGTGGAAAAGAGTAATAATCTGGGTGGAAAAGAACTAGTGTTTGCATGAGCTGGCCTTGAAAAAGTCAATTTTTAGTCTACTTAGTCTCTTTTTATGAGAAGACTAAATAGGCCTTTTCTAGGCCTAGGATATGTATTAGCCAAGAAGCACAAAAATAATTTTTTCTTCTCTAATAGGTTATGAGTTATGGTAAGGATGACTACTTTTTAGTGTAAAAGCCATAATACGTAGCACTTCGTAATCTCTCTCAGATGTAGCCACAGCAAAAAATTTGCCATTTTTCTGCCCTCCTCTCAACTGCTGCTGTCTTCTACTCTAAGAACAAGGTGTGGGCAGCATCTCCCTTGTGGGACTTGAAAGCTTGGTATAGTAAGATGGGCTTAATTATTGCTGACTTTGGTTAATGCTCTGGGTTTGGGTTAGAGTATGACTCTGATTCATGGGCTTGGTTACCATATCAGTTGTTGGAGTGTTTGTGTGATCTTCACTAGAGCTGAACCTGGTAGAGGCATCAAAGCCAGTCTGTTCCTTTATCTGTGAGCTAATGGGAATAGTCAACCTGGTTAGCAGCAATTTTTTTTTAGGATCCAAGTTACAATTTGTAGTTATCTGGCTTGAAAAACTATAGATAAAAGGATAACCTTTCTTACAAGAGAAATAACTGACAGTGGTAAGCATGGTCCCAGCTGCTCCTGCTGGTAATATAACATAATGAGGCTTAATTGCATGCTGAGGTTAGTACTGTTACATTAAATGTGTTATTATAACGTAAGCTTATGTAAATGCATTAATAAATACACTGGAGAGAGAAAGATCTGCTGAGTTACTGATACCTTGCTATGCTATTTGCACTGTTAGATTTTCCCTCCTTCGATCATGATGTCAGTCAAGTATTTTAGGTGTTCTGTGAATTAAACTATCTTTAGCTTTTCAGCTTTGCTGCTCCTTAAACTCATGCCTGTCATCTAGTAGAATCAAAATTTCCAGCATATCGCAGTGATGAGTCTTACTTCTCCCTGCCACCCTCTGTTAGTCTGGGGTTTTAAATAGCTATTTAGTTGCTTTTATTTTTGAGTACCAGTAATTATATATAATTTGATCTATAAGGTGTCTTCCTCTTATGATTGTAACTTTTTATTTATTTGTTTTACTTGGTATTTGACTTCATAGTTTTGGTACTAGTGTCGTGTTGAAATGCCACAACTCCTTGGAAATATTCAGCATAGAGTAGAGCATACTCAATGAAAATGTATCTGTCACAGTATAGCTAGTATTTATGCAGTATTTAGTATACAGTATTTATGTATGTAGTATTTAGTATTCTCCTTCCTGAATATGAGTGGAAGGAAGATGGAAAAAAGTATCACATTTTAACAAAAATACTTTTGTAAGCCATGTCTATGGTCTTAAATTAGAAACTGGCAGGACTATTTGTTGACATCGTTGTTTACTTTATGTAATGACCTTTTTGCTTTCTGATTTGTTTCCCACATTGAGTTCCCATGTACTGGCCTTATGATGTAGCAGCACTTGACATGCTTCTTACTTGGTATTGGTCATGATAAAATGTAGTTCTTGTTCCTGTGTTGTTTGAATTTAAACTGGTTACCATGAGTTCCCTGGGAATGTACTTTAACATTATGAATGGTTCACGCTCTCATTTAAGAGCCCAGCCTGTCCAATATTTACCCCTTCTCAAAGGAAAGGGGTCTTTGCAGTTCTACTACTACTTTGACCTACTTAGTGAGCATCTTATTAGATGTTAAAAGTTGTCATATGTTGGTTAAAAATAATTAACTAAAACAACTCTTAACGTCATAAAAGTGACATTTGAAGATCAGAAGAATCTGATGGGAAATCAGTATGTACTGCTTCCTATGTCTTTTCAGGTTGTTTTGGTGTTCCTGAAGTGGCAGATGATATAAATGGCAACAAGGGCTTTTCGCAGCACTGCTCTGAGCAGCTGGAACTTGTCTGCTGCATTCCCTTAGTGGCTGGTGAAGGTCATTTGTATGGTTTTATGAAATGTGTTACTTTCCTGGTGACAGCCAGTGTGCATTAACTGTGAAACTGAGAGGACCTTTCATCCTGGTTTTAATGTTGTGACTACGAGGTCTGAATCAGTATCTCTGAGAAGGATGTGAAACAGAGGTGGCTTATCTCTTATTTTCCAATCTCTTTGGCATTCATGAATTGGAAAAGTTAGGTTTAATAATGTACCTTCAATACTTACTGATTTAAAGCACAGGTGAATTGTCTGCTATAGGTAATTGATATGAGAAAATTTCATGTTTCTAGTTGAACAACTAGATAAACATTTCAACTTCTTTAATGATATTATATGCCTTTGCATATAATTTTGTGTCCAAGAATAAAGAACATAAATAGTCGTGATAAAATGATACATAATAGCTGGTGTTTAAAAAGAGGAGGTTTTGTCCTACTGAGAATTTGTGACTCCCTTTTTCTCTCTAACTTGCCTCCTTTTGATTCAGTTCCCCGTTGGTAATAAAGGGGCAATTAAGAATGTTCTACTGTAGAATACACTCAAGAGTGATCACTGCTTTGTAGCTGTGGTGGATTTAGTAGAACAGACTGTAAGCGTTGATGGCTGGGCTTTCTACTGTCAGCAGCACTGGATGACTTAAAAAAATCTGATCCGGATTTTGTTTACACCTTCCTCCACTTCCTGGGAACACTTTCTGGCAAAGAGAAGGAATGATTTCTGCACAGTCATGTTGGCTGGCCTGGATGACCCTTCTTTGTGAGTAATTCTAGATGCACACAAGGAAGTGTGAGTCACCCTCTTAAACCTGATCCAGGTAGAAGGACTTGAAAGATGGCCAAAGGGGCATATGAGGGCTGCTGCTGTGAGGCGATCACTGCGTGTGGTATCTCAGTCCCAAAAAGTGCCAGTGTCTTGCTGGAACGTGCAAAACTGATGCCTGGGGTGCCTGGTCTTGTGTACATATGGTAGCATCTGGTCTCAAGCTCAGAGATCATTAATAAACTGCTGCTTCCTCATGTGGTAAATCAACAGGAAAAGTGGCTTCTGCTGTGGATAACTAGCAAAAGTTCTTTGTCTCTTCCCTCCTGTACTTGAGTTCACACAAAGGCTGGCACCAAAATGTTTGTTGGGGTAAATGTAACATGATGGGTTGGATCTGGTTCTGGTCCTTGTGTGTGTGTGCCTAGTGGTGCATAACAAATATTGTCATCATGCAAAGTTCATGAGAACACAAGCAAGCCCGCAGCTTATGTACAATCTCTAGCTCTTATTTTTTTACTTTCCTTTCTCTTGCTCTGCCTCCCTTTCCCTTTCCTTTTTCTTCCTCTTTCCCTTACACCAGCCCTGTTAAGTGAATCAACTCCTTTCCTGCTATCAGTGCTAATTTAAAGCACTGGGGAACCAACACTGCCTCTTTCTAAGTTAAGTCTGTTAATTATGCTCTTTTGTCTGTTCTATCAAACCCTTGTATCTATTACAGTAACTGTGTGTACAGCTCTGCTGGCAAAGCCCTTTTGAACAGGCTGAGGGAAAGAGGTTTCTGCCAGGTTTTTTTTGTTTGGTTTTTTTTCTGCTCTTGCGGTAAACATAAGCAAGGCTGAGAAAAACTACCTTCTGTTAACTGATGAAAGTGTTCGGTGAGGGGGATGTGAATGCTTTACACCCTGGACCAGCACCGCTCTTTTGGTACGAAGTGTGTCCCTGCCTGTCGTTTATACTATCTTTGTAGTGTAAACTGGACTCTATTTTGTCTTTGAGAAAGGACCCATTATCTGCCTCGTATTTGTACAGTGCTTAGCACAATGTAAGCTGCTCTTTAAGTACTTACTAACACAACTGTGACCTGCCACTTGCCCTTGTGAAGGGCTTGGTGTGGTTTGTCACTGTCACTCTTTCTTAGAAGACAAATACTTAAATTTCTTGATCCATTTTGCTCAGTGATGGACTGCTTCTCCTTACAGGATACTGGCAGGGACTGAACTACTTTGTACTTGTGTAGTCTTTAAGTATTTAGAAAGTGAGTAAAATGCCAGTTCTGAAAAAGAGGAATTTAGATTACGTTAGCATACTATATGCCAGACAAGATTCTAGAGAGAGAAATATATGTGCTTTTTGCATACTGCAGATTGTGTGTATCTGTGGGTACAGACTTTATTTTTCACAAGGCCAGAATATTTTTGGGGCGTTAGGAGTGAGCAGTATGGATGTGGGTAGGGATGGCAAGGGAAGCAATCTGCAGCGCCCCATGCCTTCCTTTCTGTCCTCCCCCAGTGCCCAGGTTCTTGCAGCAGCACACCAGATGCCCCAGCACACAGCTGGTCTTGGGGCTGCCTGCTTCACCCCAGGGCAGTCTGCATGGAGCAGGTGCCTTCATGGGAGTCAGACTGCTGGGTCAGAGCCAGGGTACAAGTGTGCTCCTGGACTGGAAGCACAGATCCAGCCTTAGAGGCCATGTATTGCAGTTCCCAGATCGCCCTTGCACTACCCCAGAAGGCTCGGTGGTGGACCCTACATGCAAGGTGATGAGGCTCTACATGGGTTTTATCACAAAGAGAGGGTGATGGCAGCAGCCTGGCCTGGCTCATGCCTGGCACAGGAGGGCATGTATAGGTGCTTTGTCAGCATTGCCCCAGAGCTTTTCCTTGTCTTCTCTCAGGAAGTAAATGTATGGGACTATCACTTGGGGCTGCCATTTAAAGAAATTATTTTCCTACACCCTTCTGTGCTTAATAAACTTCATTAGTCATGTGACTGTCAGAAGCTGGGTTTTGTAGCTGTTCTCTCTGGATAAAGAAAGTAGAAGACTTCCTGCAGCACAGTGGGTTGCTGTTGAACTGCATCCCAATAAAGCAGTCCAATATCCAGCTGCACTGGAGGACACAGCAGTGATGTTTCTGGCTGTGGACCATATGGTTCACGTAGCAAATCCTGCATGGAAATGTGTGTTCAGGTGTGAGGAAAATGCCTGAGTGGGAGGAGGCAGTGTGAGCAGAGCGGGATGCAGTGCCTGTGCAGTCTCTGCTCCATTGGGACATCAGCTGACTGTTAGGGCTGGCTTTGTGCCCTGATGGGACAGCTGAGGCAGTCTGGGTGGCAGCTGCCACCAGTTGTCTGCATGTGATTCAGGTGGGCGTGGGAAGCTGGAGAAGCAGGTTTCCAGCTTTCCTGGTGGGTGCGCTTCTGTGGTGGTGGTGATGGACTTGGTGGGGTGGGTGCTGCAACCCTTTCTTAGCAAACCTGAGTCACCGTGCATGTGAGGAAATATGTCCTGTGAGCTGACTTCTGTCCCTCAGAGAGCATTTACTAGATTTCACTAAAGAGGCTTTGTATATTGCTTTGTCTGTTTTGGGGATAGTGGATATTTTAACAAACCAGGAATGAGTAGCTTAGTTGCGGAAATAATTTAATACTCTTCTGCTGACTCTTTAAACAGGCAGCAAAACATGGTGTTCTGATGGCCAGCGAAATGGAAAAGTCATTCTCCTGAGAAAGCAGATCTGAATTATTTTCACCATCACAGCAGGGTGCATTGCGTGGGGCTGACGTATACCACGACATGTTGAAATGAATGACTGAAAGCAGGAAGTCATTCAGCTTGTTTTCATGCATGTGAAGTGAGGGGATGGAAGCAAAGAAAGCAAGCTGTATTCCCTCAATACCCTTGTTGCACTGTATAAAATGAAGTCTATTTCTGCTTTTTCGGTAGATCTTTTTTAACTTGTGGACCTAAGGCAACGAATTCATTGAGAATATATGGCTATAAGATTCTCAGTTTTGGTGTTATACGTGTGTGTGTGTGTTGTTCGGATTTTATATAATTATAATTAATTGTATAATTATAAAAGCCTTCCTTCTGTAGGGCCTTTGACAGTGTCTCCCACAACATCATTTGTCATTAATTGGACAGATACGGGCTTGATGAATGGACTGTTAGATGAATGAGGAATTGCCTAGACAGCTGCATCCAAAAATTTGCAGTCGACTGCTCAATGTCCAAATGGAGATCAGAAACAAGTGCTGCCCCTTAGGGGTCCGTAATGTCGTCTGTAGGGTTCAATATCACCAGTGACATGCAGTGTTTTTGAGTATGCCCTCAGCAAGTTTGCGGATGACACCACACTGAGCAAGTGCAGTTGATTTGCAAGTGGGAATGGATGTCATGCAGAAAGACGTCAGGCTAGAGTGATGGGCCCATGTGAATCTCATGAAGTTCAGTCAGGCCAAGTGGTCCTGGCCTTCACCTGCATCATGGCATTCCCCAATATCTGTACAGACTGGGAGATTAGTAGATTAAGAGCAGCCCTGCGGAGAAGGACTTGGGGATACTGGTGGATGAAAAACTGGACATAAGACAGCAATGTGTGCTTCAGCCCAGAAAGGCGACCATATCCTGGGCTTCATGAAAAGAAGTGTGGCTAGCAGGTCAGCAGAGGTGATTCTCCCCCTCTCCTCTGCTCTGGAGAGATCCACACTTCAATGGCTGAAAAGTTTAGTTGGTTGTTCGGTTGTTTTTTTGTTTTTTGCTTTCAAAACAAGTATTTGAATATTACTGTGTCCAGAGACTTCTGTTAGCTCCTGCTGCCTGCTTTTCTGGTCATATGAACAATTTCCTCATGCCCTTAGCAACCTGCTTTTACTGTCTTCAATGTGGTGATGCAAATCAAATGTGAACTAAATTTTACTGGCATCTGGGTTAATTGCACTGTGACTCATCTTCTCCTGTATTACACCATAAACTGTAGAAGAGGCTTCTCTGCATCTACATTTCTGTTATCCTGTTCTCTGACTCATGGAATCACAGAGTTGTTAAGGTTGGAAGGGACCACTGGAGATCTAGTCCGGCCTCCCAGCTCAAGCAGGGAGCCCTAGAGCGTGTTACTCAGAATTGCACCCAGATATTTTTTTTAACATCTCTAGTGAGGGAAACTCCACAACTTATCTGTGTAATCTGTACTGTTGTGCAGTCACCTGCACAGGAAAGGTATTCCTTAGGTTCAGGTGAAACTTCTGTCAGTTTCTGCCTGTTGCCTCTTGTCCTGTTGCTCCACTGAGAAGAGCTTGGCTCCATCCCCTTGGGACATTCCCTTCAGATACCTACAGACATTGATCACATTTCAGTTGTCTCTTCTAGAGGCTGAACAGGCGCAGCTCCCTGAGGCTTTCCTTGTAGGGGATGCTCCAGTTCCTTGATCAACTTTGTCACCCTTTGCTGGAGCTACTCCAGCAGCTCCACATCTCTGTGGTACTGGGGAGCCCAGAACTGGACACGCCACTCAGGGGTCTCACACACACACCTAATGAGATGTGGCCTCACTAGGGATGAGTAGAGGGACAGGATTACCTCCCTTGACATCCTGGCAGTGCTCTTCCAGCATACCATTGGCCTCCTTAGCCACAGGGGCACTGCTGGCTAATGGACAGCTTCTTGTCCACCAGGACTCGCAGGTCCTTCTCCACAGAGCTGCTTCCCAGCAGATCAGCCCAAGCCATGTACTGGTCCCCAGGTTCAGGACCCTGCACTTATCTTTGTTGAATTTCACACAGTTCCCCTCTGCCAATCTCTCCAGGCTGTCGAGGTTCCTCTGAGGGCTGCACAGCCTTCTGGGGTATTGGCCACTCTCCCATCTTTGTGTCGTCGGTGAACTTGCTGAGGAGGCATCTGTCCCTCCATCCAAGTCATTGATGAAGAAGTTAAACAATACTGGGCCCAATATTGAACCTTTGGGGACACCACAAGTGACAGGCCTCCAACTAGGTCCTGTGCCAATGATAATGACCCTCTGGGATTTGCCACTTAGCCAGTTCTCAACCCACCTCACCTTTCACTTGTCTGGTTCACATGCCTAAGTTTGCCTATGTGGATATGATGGGAGATGGTGTCAAAAGATTTGCTGAAGTCCAGGTAGGCAACAGCCACTGCTGTCCCCTCATCTCTCCAGCCACTTGTCCCCTTGTATGCTCCAGCATGCTTTAAGGGTTTGTTTAAGTTGCTATGCAGCTGTGAAGCATCTGAATCATCTGTGAAAAGTGCATGCTCTTAGAGGAAGATCATGCTTACCACTGTTTAGCTGACTGAAATGGAATTACATTTAGTTATGTTTTTGTACAGGAAACTAAAATATGGCTTTGCAGCTGTTCAACTCTGACGTTTTCTGTGTTGTTGGTAGTTTTAGTAGTACCAAATCTAACTAAATTTGACACTTACGAAAAACCTGTATGAATTCTGTGGAAAACCACACATTTGCCTAAAAACAGGGTTCATTGAGCTATTCAGTTCTCTTTTTCTGATTTGTTAAGCCAGTATTTGGCAATTACTAGCAGCTGTAGGGCAGGAAGAGCTAAGTGAAGGCAGAAGAGGTCTATGTCAGCTAATTCATGTCATGTAAGGCAGGTCTTTGACAGCCTTCTTTTTGAAGAGCAATGTTAAAAAGGGTGATAGAAAAAAAGCAATATTGATGCTTTTTGTGATACTTAGAAAATATTTTTCTTCTCCTCAAATTGGCACTTGAAAGGGACACTGAAAGCAGTAGTTTAATTGATTTCTTGGCAGCCATCAGGTGAGTATTGCAAAGCAAATGCACTTAGTTGCTGGCTGGCTGTCTTCTCCCCCTGCCCTGTAGAGCTGTCCCACAATACCTTCTTATTGTCCAAGAAGAGACAAGATAAAAAGGAAGCATGGAAAAGGTTAACATGTTTCTGCTCTTGTCTGCCACAATTCTTGTACAGAGTCCCTCCACTCCCAAAGAAAGCAAAAATTAGAAATTTATGATTTAGAGTTGCTCTGAGTTTCACATTATGCTTCTTTTCCATGGTAGAGAAAGTGATTAATTTGTTTCAATGAATATGATACCTTTTGATCTACTGGTCTGTGGAGAACAGTGGCGTCTTCTTACACAGGGCTCAATTCCAAGTAACTTATGTCTTTTTTTTTAAATCTCAGAGAACTTGTCCCAGTAGCTTCTTTCTGAAAAACCTCAGTTTCTTCTTCCTTTAGACACAGCCAAACCAAAGCATTCCTTCTCAAATGACTCCTCAAACTTGCCAAGTTCTTTCTTTGCCATCTTCGCATGTTAATGCATTCACCCTAATATGAGCCAGGATGCACTGATTTGGTTCCTTAGTACAAGACTGATGATGCACAGAACCACAGTGATGGGGAGGAAAGAAAAAACCACTTAAAAAGGGAAGGGTTCCTTCTTGATCACTGTAGCAATCCCCTAGCTTTCATGTACTATTTGCAGTGCCAAATAAGAATAAATTAAAAGATACAGAGGAAAAAGTATCTATTTTCAGGGAAGTTCTGCTTAAACACTGTTTTTATTACTGCTTTTGTTTCTTCTGCAGAGTGGGAAGGCCCCAGTTAAGGACATGTTCACAGATCTGAAAGATGGAAGGAAGCTTTTGGACCTTTTGGAGGGTCTGACGGGGAAACCTCTGGTAAGGGAAACATCTGAGTCATATTTCCATTTATTAAAAAAACCCAAACAAATGAATAAACAAAACACAAACTGAGGCATGTGATTTTTAAAATTTTAATTTATTTGATACCCTATTTTGCTTGTAATGTGTACTTGTACTCTACAGTTCCAGTGAAATTCCCATGAACTCCACTCATGAGATACAGGGTCAGGCTGAAGGTTAACCGTGTAACCCTCTCTTGACAGTTTACATACTGTCTAGCAAAGCATGTAAAACCAGTGGTGTAATCATTTAGTGTAATAGAGATCTTTTAAGGGTCTGTTTCTGGATGATCAGGTAGATCTGTGTTCAGCTGGATCCCTGTGGGCTTCTAGTAAGCTTGTGAAAGATCCCTTGAAGAAAAAAAAAAAGTAAAAAGACAACAGCTACTAGGCAAAAATCTGCATCTCCATTGAAAAATTTTGTCATCTACAGACAGGAAAAGGCTGAAAATTGCTCAAATTGTGTATGGGAAAGTGTGTGTGGCTCAAAAGTCTTCCCCTGCTAACAATGATGGCTCTTCAGAAAGATGCATGAGATATGGTGAAACCTGTGCCATTACTTGGGATTAATTATAAAAGGATTTCACTTTTTATTCTAAGTCTCAAATTTCTTTATGGACCTTATGAGGAACCTTCAGTCATATGAAATCTCATGTTACAAGCTTACCTTGTTTTTTAAGGAGATGTATTTTACTCGTATGTTTAATAATTTGTGGTGTGATTTGAAGTCTGCAGAAGACAACAGGAGTTTTTTTCGTTTCTAAGTTGCTTACTGTGTTCCAAGTTCAGCTCCATGCTTTTGTAGTATGATCACTTTCTGCCACAGGAATTAAATTATGGTGATTAAAAGCAAATGGAATGGCAGGTATTGTCAAGAGTTGGAGGTTTGTTTTTTTTGGTGGGTTTTTTTTTATTATTCCCCCTGATATTAAAAGGAAGAGGAAGTCAGGAAGTGTAACTTCTTCCCAGTATGCAAGGATTTAGCAGGCTTTTGGTGCCAGAAAAACAAATTGCTGCTTGTTCTCTCTTAGGAGCCAAAAAATTTCAACTACTCTGGCAAATGTTCAAAAGCCTCAGATTTTCCCCAGGAACTCTTCCTTTGCTTTTGCATTGCTGGTTTATAATTCTGTAGATGCTGGGAATAAAAGTTTTGAACTTACTGAAGATGAGCTGAAACACATTCTGAATCCAAGGCCTGTCCTGTGCCTTGAATTGGGGAATGTTGTTCTGACCAGTTTTCATTTTGAAATTGTTGTGGATGAACTTGTTTGATTTTTCTTACTACTACTAAAAGAAAAAAAAAGTTAAAATCTGGAGAATTTTTCTCTAGTTTTGCTTGGTATGTCCATTAATTCTGTTGTTGAACAGATTGTAACTTTTTATTTTCAGCCTAAAGAACGAGGTTCCACACGAGTACATGCCTTAAATAACGTCAACCGAGTACTTCAAGTCTTGCATCAGAACAATGTGAGCATGTTTTTTCACAACTTTTTGAGAGATTTAGTTTATTGTTGTGTATAAATGAGTTCAGAATGCAGAGAATAAAGATTTTTCATACCTAAAATGAGACTTCATTGAGACAGGTAAATTGATCATAGTTTCTTACCTGATACAGAATTTCAGTGTCCAGCAATTTTGTGAGATCTTAAAATGCAAACTTAATAATGGTATTAGCTCACTAACCACAAAACTGTGGTTTGTTGAGATGTGTGCTGCTCCCAAGAAAAAGGTACCTTGAAACTTTGTGATTGCATAGCTGATGAGCACAGCAGGACAAAAAAATAATTTCCAGTAATGCTGCATAACTTGTGCAGAAATCTGTAAGGGGATGGCAGGTTTTGTGGCTCTGTTTTTCATGTGCTGCTCTCAGTTACTGAGAGGGTCTTTTCATTGACTTCTATCAGCTCTGTGTCAAACGTGGTATTTCTTATTTGTGGCTTTGGTAACTGATCGAAAGAACAAACAGGCAAACAAAATCAAATCCCCCTTTAAGAAAAATAAAAATAATAATAATTTGGTTTAACATTTGTTTTTACTGCCTGGAAGACAGTAGTGCTATAGTAAAGTGATTTTAGTTTTTCTTCCTTTTTTGAAGAACAATTCCTGATATGTGTGCTCTCTATACTTAGAATTTCTATTTGTGAATGTCAGGTCACTAAAATAACTTCATAAGAACATTTTGGTAATAAAATACATCAAATACCAGAAGGCATGGGCATATTTATATAAACTGCTGATTGAAGAGTGATACCAACATGCTGTATTGTACTGCAATTTCCCCTCTGTGTTGGTGGACTAGTGTCTTATTTCTTGGAAGCAGACAAAGCTAGCAGAGGGTTGTTTGTTTTTGTTCTTTGAGGTACTGTAAATATTGATTAACTTTTTAAAGGATAAATAATGAGTTTTTTCAGCTTGAAATTGATTTATTCTACTATAACAATACTGAATTGCAATAAATAGTTATTTCATCCTTAAGCTGACAGGATCTGGGTTTCTGGAAGTAAACAGATGGTCTTAGTTAGCTGAGGGTTGTTAAGGTCATGTACTTGATTTATGCCTACTGCTTAGCTTCATTAGAAAGTGTGTTGTGTATTACTATGGAGGAAAAAAGGCATCCACTGAGAAGCAGTTGCATTCTGTTGCTTGAGAGTTTGTGGGCTATGCAATATTTATAACTTGTGAAATAATTTATGAAAGTGTTTAAATATATATTGCAAGGATCAGACCAACCTAGGGTGTAGGTGATCAAGTGATCCTGTGAACCTCATCCTTTAAGCAGAATGGTTCCCAGTAAGGAATTTCTACTTTTTTGATTTGTCAATCAAATTTAAAAAAAAAAAATTGAGGCGCAAACTTGCTTAACTTTTATTTTCCTATCAGATCCTTCTTGGTTGCATTTCTGTTGCTCAGTTTTGGCTGCTGACATGCACCTGTATATTAGAGGAGAGAATAAAACTCATCCAATGGAATATCTTCTTTGGTGCCATCTTTTGTCATGCTGTTTAAGCAGTTGTCATGACAAATTCAGATGAACAGTTCTCTGTCAACTCTGCTTTTCTCTTTAACTACTTTTTATTTCAGAGCACTCGGTAATACTTGGCTGGACAGCCAGGGATGTGGGGTGGGGTTGTGACTTGAAGCTGTGATAACAGTGTTTAATAGAGAGTTGTTCCAACCTTTCCAGGTGGAGTTGGTGAATATTGGAGGAACTGACATCGTTGATGGGAATCACAAGCTGACGCTGGGGCTGCTGTGGAGCATTATCTTGCACTGGCAGGTGAGAGGCTGCTGTGAGATCTCTTCCTTTCCAGGAATCATGTACATTGTTCTGCTGGGATTTTCGCAAACCTTCCCAGGCTTTTGGTGGCAGAAAACACTGCTTCTATTTTGGGCTGGTAAATAAAGGCAGGCCAGTATTTGGTTTCTGCTCTCAGTCTATTGGCTGCCTCCCATGATCTGTATTCTCGTATGTGCCCAGTTGTGCTCAGCCGCTCAGTTTAGTTCCTGCTGGTGTGAATTGCAGAGAGGCTTTTTGAGCTGAAGCATTGTATTTATATTTCTTCCTCAAGGGCTTGAGGCAGGTAGTGTTTTATTGTTTAGGTAGCTGTGTTTGGCTTGCATCTTTCATGCTGCTCTGTAGGTTTGTTAGTCTCGTAGATTGAATTGTTCCTGGTTTATCCAAGTGTCTGGGAAGATCATTGAATTCACTTGGAGGGACTTTGGTAGATGTGTATGACTAATACCCAAACAACAAACTACTTTTGTTGGATGAGCAGATATCGTCTTCTTGCAGAAAACCTACACAAGCTGTAGTTTTAGAGTTTGTTTACTGGTGGAAGCACAGCACAAGGCAGTGACAAGTATTGTTTCCTATGCTTAGCACAGACAGCACCAAGGAGAGTGGGAGGAACATAATGTAAGAGTGATGTGTCATTATTACATGAAGCATCACTGGTTCTTGTAGTCAGTAGAGTGCAAAGATAGTGTGAAGACTGCTGCTCCCAAATTTCATGTGAGGAATTGGAGTTTGATTCATAGCTTTTCAGGGGGAAGACCCTTTCATGACTTGTGAAGTAATTTGGTTTTGTAAGGAGGAAAAGTGGGGCATATGTCTGTAAGGTGTATTTGTTGCTATCTTGCAGGTGAAGGATGTCATGAAGAACATCATGTCAGATTTGCAGCAGACCAACAGTGAGAAGATACTGCTGAGCTGGGTTCGGCAGTCCACGAGACCTTACAGTCAGGTCAACGTTTTGAACTTCACCACGAGCTGGGCTGATGGACTTGCCTTTAATGCTGTGATTCACAGACACAAGTAGGTAGCAAACAGCTTATCTTTGACCTAGTGAAGTAAACAGCTTTTTCCCTGTGTCTTCATGCTTGAGCATTTGACAGCTTCTAGCCTATTTTGGTGATTCATTGCCCAGGTTTTTTGTTTGTTTGTTTGTCTTTTGTTGTGGTAACAATAGCAGTGGTGGGACATTGCCAGAGCCTTGCTAAGGCTGGAGCCAAGGCAGGAGTGTGACACTGAGTTCCTGCACATGCACAAACACTTGCTAATTGAAGTGGATTTACATCCCACATGCTATGCATTTTACAGCAACTATATTGAAAGGGTCTCTGTGGGGGAAGGGGGAGCTGACAGTCTCCTCCACCTGTACTTCCTTCCTTCTACCTGCCCTCCTCGGCAAATAGAAACATTTCTTCCATTGGAGATTGCCGTATAATTTCCATAAGAAGGTACAGAAGCTTCAAAATGAAGGAATGAGAGACTCTGTAGCTTTTCTAATGTTTTTTAATATATCTTGCTTGAAAGACAATGTATGCATTTCTTTCAGGAGAACTGTGGGGCAGAGTATCAGAGGGTAATAGAACACTTCAGGTATCTGTAGAGTTTGTTCATTATACTTTATAAGGAATAGCTTTAAAGCTTCTTTGCACAGGTCTTTTCTGTTCTTTCTGATTTTTGAAGAACTCTTCAGTAGTTTAAATAAATCATCATTACAGATTCTATTAAAGTTGCATACCTTTTTTTACTTCTTTTTAAAAAATCTCTTCTTTGAGATCTACTGGGCAATCCATTCTAATCCAGTGTGTCTTAAATGAAGTCAGCTCATTGCTTTGCAAGGTCTGACTGTTCTTACCCATAAATAACCATTTTAATGTGGAAATAGTATAATAATTTCTAGAATTTAACCAGACCTCCTGGCCACTAGGTATTTGACACAGCAAATGCTTTACAAATGCTCGTGTTTACACCCAGCAGATGCAGTGTTTGCAGAATGTACATTCACTTTAAGCCTGCTCTTAAGTGCCCATTTGGCCTGTGGTAACTGCAGTAGGTTCTGTCAGAGGCTTGCTGGCTTCAGGACAGGTCTGCCCTGACATACCTCTGCATCTTGTGGACCAGAGCTGGCTTGTGTTCAGCCTGCACGGGTGTGTAAGAACGGTCTGCACCACACTGAGGGCTTCTGCAAGTTTGGAAGGACTGTTATGCAAAAACAGAGCAATACTAGCAAAGGTCTTGCTGGAATTTGTCCTAAGTATTGCTGAGTCACTTCCTTGGATGGTGTGAGCAGGAGTGGTGATTTTCCTACTAGCACAACTGCCTGTAGTGGCCTTACTCTGCTGCTGAATGTGTTGATGGAGAATGTGCCAGCTTGAGACAAATGAAACCTAGGTGACCTGAGAGAAGCAGCAAAGTTAGTTTTAGGATGTTTGTTGTCCTCATTTTGTTATGACTATGTGCTTAGGCTTTGCAGGATCTGAAGTCTGTGAGCTCTGTCCTTTTCAGAGCACTGTTAAGTAGCAAAAACCTCAGCTGAAAGCTTTGACTGAATAACTGTACTTTCCTGTGGCTTCCTAAAATCAGGGTCGGAGCCTTTTATTCCCTATTCTTTGGAGCCTGACAGCTGCTGGCATGTCAGAATTCAGCTTTGCTGGCCCTGGGCACAAGTTCTTTAGTCAGAGAAGCACCATTTTCCCCACACTTTTGAGAAATCTTGAGCTGGGTTTCTCTTTTCAGCTTCAAAGGAGAGACTTTAAAACACTTGCAAGGAACAAGGAGATTGGGGCAGGTTGCAGAAGTGATAGGACAACAAAGCTATTTAGCTTACCCAGACAGTAGTGCTGTTCTACCTAAGGGACATTTTTCAGTACTGCTTTTTTGTTTTAGTTTAATATGACACTTAAAAGAGGAGAATCTTCATGGATTCCATTAAGAGATTAAATATCTTTCTTTTCTCTTTATGCATCTATCAGCCATTGTTAGTTGTACTACCTCTTGGCTATGATATCTAATAGCTCTGTAACACCTGCAGCTTGTAAGTAACCTATTACCTCATGTAATTTTATTAGCATTTTACTTTACTGGTCTTTTTCATTTTCTAATATTAGCTTAGTTCCTCTTTGAATTAAATTCTGCTTTTTGGTTCAATTTTCTCACTCTTAGGTAAGTACCTAGTTGCGATTTATTAAAACTTTTGTTTTCAAACTCAGAGTGTTTACTGAAGATTTACATGAATCTGTGGTTATTCTTGTTGCTTTTGCATGGATGTACAATATTCCACGAGCTTCTATGTATATCGTTGTTCCTGCTCACCCTGCTTTCTTCTGGCTTTTTGCTTCTCAGACTCTGTTGGCTTATGGCCTTCCTGTTTCACAAACATAATGGCTCGACAGATGATAAAGGATACTCTTAGGTCAATTTACAACTGAATCAAATATTAAAAGAATTAGAGGCAAGCCCATCTCTTCCTCCCCAAGTTCTATCAAGTACAGAATCGATGGCAGTGTTTTGATGAGAAGCCACTATTGCAGGAGGATGGAAGGTTTTTTAATGGCTCTGCAGCTGTGCTGCTGCAGCATTTGGCTGGTCATGCCCCACAGGTGTAGGTACTGCTAGGAATGGGCCCTGTTTGCTCCCTCTGCTCCCTGTTGTGTGCTCTGCTCTTTCCCCTTGAGACCCACCAGTGTGATTTGGGTGCACAGCTGGACTGGTGGTGTCCTTGGGTTAACACTGATCTTAGATGAAGGCTGCTGACACTGCAAATTGATCAGCTCCTTGGCCTGATTTGTATTGTGACTCATGAGCACTTGTGATGGGGTGTTTTCTTCTAGGCTGTTTTTTGTTTTTGGAGGAAAAAGACCATGGGGAAGGGTGAGTGAGTGGGGTGGAGGCCGCTGTTTCTCCCGGCTGTGATGGTCTGGGGTGGTCACTGAGCCACATCACAAGTTTGGAATGATGTTTTTGAGGAACAGAGTGACTCTTGATTACCCAGCAGTGCCTGATACAGAAAATGTGTAGTAACAGTAATGCTGTGAAATAAACTGTTAAAGAAATCTGGTACAGGGATAAATTTTAAACTGTGGTAGTGGTATTTGATCTCCTGTTGCAGTCAATGACTTTGTTTAGGACGCAGAATGGAAGGTGGATGTTGCTGTGGGCATACAGTCAATTAATTTGTGATTGTCAGATTCTCACTAATAAGTATAAATACATGCTTTTTTTTTACATTTGTGCATATGCACTTATGTTGGTATTTGGTATATATGTGTATGATTATATTACTTGGGTAGCTACCATCATATGCATAACTTAATATTCTGCATGGTATGGAATTTTCTTTTGGATAAAATTTGCTTTCTTCCTTGTTCTGCTCTTACTTTTAGACCTGAGTTGTTCAGCTGGGATGAAGTTACAAAGATGTCCCCGGTTGAGAGACTGGAAAATGCTTTCAACATAGCCAAGACCCACTTAGGAATTGAGAAACTGTTGGATCCTGAAGGTGGGATATAGTTATTTTACTTGACAAGAAGCTTTTTTTGAGCTCTCTTGAAAGAAATTTCTTCTGGTGATACTAAGTATGGATAAAAATTCCATCAGCTTTGTGTAGTGTTATTTTATTTCAAACCGTTAAATTTGGATTTAAAATAATGCCATTTGTAGGGTAAGAGAATGGGTGTACATGTGTAAGCTTTGGCGTTTTGAATGTTAAGGTTTGGGTTGACTTTCCATCCAGAAACTGTCTAAGGGAGGTGAAGTTGGTAAGCTGGCTTTGTTTCCTTTTAGGTGGGAGTTATGCTGCAAGGGTGTGTGCTTTTCAGGTGCAGTAGAGCATTCTGTGGAATGGGACGGTTTAAGAGCTCATAATCGATTATTTTTTACGTGCACACTGAGTAGCAGCAGCTGCCAGTGCTGTGAGTACACACTGCCTAGGAATGCCTACCAGGAAACCTTTACAGCTCCTTTTTGAAATGCTGAGCTGTTATAGCTCTGCTTTGAAGTAAGCTTCTGAAGATTCATTCTGTAAGACAAGCTCTCAAACTTCAAGCACCACCTTCTTGTGGGGGAAAAAAAAAAAAAGTATTAACTGAATGGATACTGCTCGTAACTCAAGAGAAGTGAACCTGGCTCAGTGAAACTCTTTCCAATGCAGAAAACAAGAGAATTACCTGACTAACAATGGGAAGGGGGGATAGACATTAATGTTTGTTTATGTAGGATGTTGTCCTTGAACTACATTTCTGCTTGGGAGATGCTTCAGAACAATTTTCCTCAAACAGATGTTATTCCGTAGTAACTTCATGTCTGAGTTCTTACTTCAAAAAGATCAAGACTTTTAATGTGAATTCACTTCCAAATGTAGAAAAGTTTTTTTTTCTTTTTTTTTTCCTCCTTCATGCTACTTTTAAAGTATGTCAAACCTGGTCTCTAAGTTAAAAACTTATGAAAGGCTACATAACAGGAGAATCTTTGATTTGTACAGTATGTGAATTGTTACCTGTGTTCTATGTAATGATTTAAAAAATTGTCTTCATTTATTTTTCCCCATGTTTTATCTTTTTGTTGCAGATGTTGCTGTACAGCTTCCAGACAAAAAGTCCATTATTATGTATTTAACTTCTTTGTTTGAGGTCCTTCCCAAGCAAGTCACAATGGAAGACATTCGGGAGGTGGAAACCCTTCCAAGGAGATACAAGCAGGAATGTGAGGTTGAAAAATTCAGCATGCAGCAGGTGTGTCTGTCATCAAAGTCAGCCTTTCTTTTTTTGAGGTGTAATTTTAGCTGATCTTCATGTTTGTCAGTTATCTCTGGAACATGCCTTCTGTCTTGAGCAACACAGCTGGGAAAATACGAAAAATCATAGCATCTTCTTTGTCATTAACTTCAGTCTTTCTGTCTTCCTTTTTCTTTTCTGATACATGTACAAAATCCTGTGTATTGAGGTATAAAGTTCCATTTGTGTTATGCTGCTTTTTTTTTTAAATTATTCTTTTTTGTTTCGTATGTCTTGATCAGTTGAAGAGGGTGGTCCAGAATCTTTAACTGAATTTGCCATGGAACTTGTGGTGGTCAGTGTTAGTCATGGGGTTTTGGTTGGTTTTGAGATTCACTGTTGAAAGAGCAAGATTAAAGTTGTATTTTCTATCCAGTTTCTTTACTAATGAACTTTCATTTTAATATAGTGACTTTGACCTTTCTCATTAAAATGTAACCAATGATTACTTTTAACATTTTATGAAAGATTAAAAGAGATCTTAGTTGTTCTATTTTTAATACCATTTGGGAGGGCATCTTCTGTGCCCTTCAAAGACATCTCTTTCCTCTTGGCTGCCTAGACTGTAGCACTTGAAGAAGACCAGGACAGTTCTAGAGCAGAGACTCCCAGCACAGTGACAGAGGTGGATATGGACTTGGATAGCTACCAAGTTACTCTGGAAGAAGTCCTTACATGGTTGCTGTCAGCTGAGGATGCATTTCGAGAACAGGAGGAAATATCTGGTGATGTTGAGGAAGTCAAAGAACAATTTTCCACCCATGAAGTAAGCTTCTCTTGAAAATTCTTTTGTTGTTTGTGTGTGTGTGTGTGTAAATAAGCTGCAGAACTTCCATTTCCTAGTCTTTATTCAAGGCGAATTGACCTTTTTAGAAGAACCTAGAGTGGAGCATGCTTTGAAACCTTAATGTATTTTTTTTGAATCAGCTTTTGGTGGCTGGCTTACTGGTGTGCATAATACAAAGGCAGTCTGATCCAGGCTGAGTTGTACCTTCCTGCTGCCAATTACTAAAAAGCCTGGTCAGCCTTATGCCACTTGCTGCTAAATGAGGGTAATGCTGAAATTGATAATCATGTCAATTTATTCTGTGATGATTAGGATAGTTTGTTTCAGAAACATATGTTGATGCTTCCAAATTATTCTTGTTTCCAAATTTTGGTTTGACTTTGTTCTAAATCTGAACAAATGTCCTAATGTTGCTAGAAGTTTACTGTCATGTTAGATGTTTTAGTTTTCTCCTGTCAGCTTACCGTGTAAAATAGAATATAGAATTTGAATGCTAATCAACATGAGGAATGTTTTCCTTGTGCTACAGTTTTAAAGCCATGAAGCAAAGGAAGAGGTGTTCTGGATTTACAGTAAATATATGTTTCTAACTCATAGGGTTCTAATTGCTTTCCTACAATACATTTCAGCTCTTGTTTTATGTTCTGTTGGCCATAGGTAAGTTTCTGTTTCATATTCTCAGCGTGTTTGTTTGAAGGCTGTCTTCTCCCAAACAGATCTTTCATTGAGGTGGTCAGCTTTTTTTTCTGTTTTATTGGATCCAGAATTTTTGTAGTGCATGGAAAATCTTGTGTCAAGAAAAGGAACATGTCTGCCATCCTCATGCATTTGATGGTGCCAGCTCATTCTACAGCACTGTTTCAAACATAATTTTTTAGGATATTTACCAAGTCATAAACTCTGATAGGACCCAACAGTGATGTGTCTGCTTGTACCATTTCCAGGGTTTTATGATGGAACTGACTGCGCACCAGAGCAGTGTGGGCAATGTTCTGCAGGCTGGAAACCAGCTGGTGGCCCAGGGAAATCTGTCACCTGAAGAAGAGTTCGAGATCCAGGAGCAAATGCTGCTGCTGAACTCTCGCTGGGAGGAGCTCAGGGTGGAGAGCATGGACAGGCAGTCTCGGTGAGTTCATGGCACATAACCTCTTCTAGAAGTTCAGGACTGACCTCCGGTGCTTGCTGTGTTTTGGAAAATTTGGTTTGCATCCATTGGCAAGACCTTTTTTTTAGAATTAACATTGCAGTTTGTGACACAAAATCCACCTTCATACTTTCTAAGGTGAAACAAAAGGAATGAGTATAAATGATAAGAGGGGGTTTTTTGGTCATTATGTAAAGTAGTTTGTGAATTATGTAGATGTGCCAGACTAAATATATTGTATTTAAATGCAGAAGTTACATAAAGTAATGAAACAATATTAGAAACACATTTAAGTTTCTCAATACAGTGGATGTGGATATCTATGGGTATTTACACAACTAAAAAGTTTTTAGAAGAATTTTTTCCTGTATGCGGGTTACCAAGGTAAGAGCTGCACATCAAGGGAGAAACTGTGTTTTGTTGTGACTCCCAGCCTAGACCTTAGTACCAGCAAACCCCCACTGGAAGAAACAATCCCTGAAGTAAATTGCATAATTCATGAACATTTTTTATCGAGAAAGAAATAAGGATACTTATCTGTGTTCCTTAGCTAAATGGTGAAAATTTTATTTGATGATAGATAACTGTTTTATCTATGGCCTTGCTTCTTTCCTATATGAACTAGAATTTAGTTCCTTTCCTCGGGAAAGCTGTGTTTGAAATAACTCTGTGCTTCCCCTTGCAGCCTGCATGACATGCTGATGGAGCTCCAGAAGCAGCAGTTGCAGCAGCTGTCTGACTGGCTGACAGTCACAGAAGAGCGCATTCAGAAGATGGAGTCTCAGCTCTTAGCAGAAGATTTGGAGTCACTTCAGAAACAGCTGGAAGAACACAAGGTAAACCTTTTGCCTGTTATGTGATATATATAGGAGAAGTATTTGGAAGATGTGCACATTGGTGGATTCCTTAACTGAGAAACTTGATTGTGTCAGAAGTCATATATGGCTGCATTTGGTGTTTGGAAAACGATGATGATGGTGTAGAAAGGAATTAGAAGCCTTAACTTCACACTTGAGCACTGCTGACTAGCAGAAACTATTATATTTGTTTCATGCAGGAAATGAAACCTTTAGGGAAAATTGTTACCCTTACTTTGTGCAGAGAATAAGGCCTCTCCTGGTAAACTGTTGGTGTGAGGAACAGTATGAAAGGTACTTTGGACAAACTTGCCCTTAATGACTGGCAGGCGTTGCTAAAGCCTGCTTGAGACTTGCACATTAAAATAATGTGGGAGTTAAAACGATCAGGGCCTTCCAAGTCACTGATTCCAGTCCCTGCTTTTACAGGGATTGCATTCTAATGGGGTGCTTAGACACTGCTTTCTGATGTGTGCAATATTTTGGAAGTGGTTTTTCTCTCAACTGAGTTTTTGGGTTCATGTCCAGCCTTTCTATCCTGCAATGTTTTTGTGAAGGAGAAAGATGTCCTTTTGATACTTGTCATGGTTACAGCTTTCATTTTCATGCTCAGTGCTGAGGTTTGACCTTCTCCCCAGCATGGGACATACCTCACAGAACAAGAACACTGGAGTATTTTTTGTCTGTGTAGTTTCCTGTCCCACATTTGCATTTTTTCCTTTGTTTTCAAAGTCTGGGGAGTTTGAGGCGTGTGTTTCATAGAGTAGCTTAGGATATGCTGGGATAAAAATTGACATTTACAGTACTGTAAAGGTGTGTTGATCTTGCAGAGATATTTTATAGTTAGCTTTAGCCATGGAATCTGTTCTTCTAGAAGTTGTATGACTATTTAAATCTACAGATTGTTTTAAACTAGTCAGAACTGCATGTTTTCTGCAGTTTTTGACTATTATCTTAGGAGCATCATGGTCAGTTATTGCACTGTCGATACTTATGAAATTATATTGTCAATTCTTAGAAGATGAATGTTCTTAATGATTTCTGTTTGGCATGCCCTATGTTCCTTTCTCATTAACAGTAGCGGCTTTGTGTAGAAACACTTAAACTCTCCTACCTCTAACATCAGACATATGGAAAGTCAATGCAGTTGTCATCTCATTCTCCTTGTAAAGTGTGGGGCATACAACTTAAAGCACTCCATCTTTTACAGCATTTTAACAGAATGGTTTGGGGTTCATTTCTAGCAGCCTTTTGCTTACATTTATTTGAACTGTGCATGGATTCCCAGTGGTAAAATCTGTGCTTAACTGTTGAGTGTGAAGTACCAAAGTTGCTTTGCCACAGCAACTGTGATAGTCACTGTGGCCGAAATAGCAGATTAGCCAATGCATTCAAAGTTGGTAACCTCTGATTTGTTCTTGTAGAGCCTGCAGAGTGACCTAGAGGCAGAACAGGTGAAGGTTAACTCCCTAACACACATGGTGGTCATTGTTGATGAAAGCAGTGGGGAAAGTGCAACAACTCTTCTGGAGGAACAATTGCAGGTAAAATCTTAGATCCCTCTTTTTTTAACTGTAGTGTTAGGCACTTAAAACATTTGCATGTAATTGTTAATCAATATTTTTATGTTTAAAGACAAATTATCTTAGAAAGTAATTTAAAATAACATTTTCTTTAGGAGTAAAAATAACTTAAAGAATTATTAAATCAGCTCAAGCTGAAACCTGTAACATTGCTTTGGTGACTTTCAAGCTCAATTCCTGACTAGTCAAGGTGTTTGCATTCCCAATGACTTAGGTACTTTTGTAGTGTATCCTTTCAGCAGTTTCATTAAATGCGAAGATGCAGAGTACAATTCTTATTTCATGTAAGTTATTTTTGCTTAGGAAGTTAACATCTGATAGGAAAAATATTTGAAGATATGAACACAATTTATCTAGGGAATATCATATGAAGTATTTTCCTGTCACTGAGGACTGTAACCTGAAGTACAGTGAGTATGAGACAGAATTTTTTCAAACAGAATTCATGCTACTTTGTTCACTGCTTTTTAAATGAATAAAATAGCTTAAAGACTTGAGCAAAAACTGAGTTAAGGCCGTTGGTAAATGTTTCTGAAAGTGTTAATCTCCAGCTCTGGCAATACAGCAATAGCAGTAATGGACAGGGAAGTAGATATAATGTAGAAAGACGTTAATGTGAAGTAGAAATGACGCTTTTGAATATCTGGTTTTGGAGTTTTTATGATGTTTGTGATTGTTCCTGAATGTTTTGTGCTTCTGTAGAGGCTTGGTGAGCGGTGGACAGCAGTTTGTCGTTGGACTGAGGATCGGCGGGTCAAGCTGCAAGAAATTCAGCTTTTATGGCAGGAGCTGCTGGAAGAACAGGTGAATAGCTGTTCAGTTTCTCAGAGTGACTGGTTGATTTGTGGAGGGGAAAAAAGACCAATAAACCAAAAAAGCCCAAACAGTCAAACCCCTGACTGGGGTTGAGCAACTCATGGAAAAGAAACCTTGAAGACCTAGATTTTGTCATTGTTTGGGTTTCCAGTGTTTTTTGAGGACTAGAGTAGATCTGAAGTGCAAGAGAAGTATTTTTCCAAAGTTTAAGAATAAAAGTTTATAAGTCCTTATAAAATAATTTCCAAGGTATCTTGTAAAATGGCCAAGAAGTGGGAATATCTTTGATACTTAAAAAATTCATTGTCATTTTCCTATCTGGTAGTTTTGTAATTACAAAACTTCCTAATTAAGGTATATGTGCTTTCAGCATTAACACATGTACTGTTGTGCAATACTAATCAAGAGATAACTATTTTAAAAATCAGTAATATTGAGCATTTGGTCAATATAGCGAAGCATGCAGCTTGTTTCATTTTGCTACGTTCAGGTGAACAGTTGAATTATGAAGATGATGTCACTGTGATTGTTTTCTAGCTTTGGTATCATGTATTTTACATATAAAATATGCTCAAATGCAAATTAACTGGTGGCATAAAAAATATGGTAACGCAGCTACACGTGCTGTTTTCATGCCTAGTACTTGAGGTTGTTTCATTTCTCACCTTAAAATATTCTATGTTTTTGTATTTAAAGGTTTTACTGAAGTTGTTTTTTTTTTTTCTTAAATGATGGTATTTATCACTGTAAGCTATTGTTTAAACAAGGCAGCACTCGCAGGTTGTTTAGACATTTGAAAGAAGTGGAACAGTGCTGGTATAGCTACTGGTATTAGTTGCAGCCTGGTTTCTTTGACAAAGATGTTTTGTCTGCGTTCTTTGGGGCTGCATGTGTGTTTCTCCCGTACCCCTCCCATATCTGTTTGTAGTATATTGATAAGCTGAATTTGTAGCTCATGTGACCTTGTTGTTAATATGGACCCAAGGTTAAGATTCTGGTTTATCCCATGCCAAGTGTCTGTTTATATATGTTTCCTAAAAATAATGCTTTGTCACCTGTGTATGTGATCCAGAAAATTGTGTGCTAATGTTTTCTGGCAACTCTTGGGCATGGTAACTCGGAGTTGAGAAATAAGGATTCCCCCAAAATCCTTGCTGTGTATGTTCGAGGTATGGACTTCAAGTGCTCTTAGTTTTGATGACTCTATGTCATCATGTCAACATGTTTCTGTCCCCTTCTACCCTTACATTTGTTTGGGAACCACTCATTGACTATTATAATACTTTTAGAAGTGCCATAATCTGTTGAACTTTAGAACTCAGCTTTTTAAAATTTGTATGTAGCTATGTTGCTCTGTAAAAGTGAAGCAATTGGTGTGTTTAATGTAGAATGTCAGATAGCAAATAATGAGGAAATAGAAGTTTGTTTTAGGTGGTTTAGATGAGCCTTTTTGTACTCATTGTTCACCTGAACAATGCATTTATTACTAACAGGTTTGAATTACAAATCCTCAAAAATGATCAAGTGCCTTACAAAAATTACTGTCTGAAACTACTTAAAAATTGAATACAAACACTTTGATAACACAAAAGTAATTAAATCACTTAGTTACAAGCATTTTCTATTTTGCCTAACCACATGGAGAGATGAGCAAGAGTGATGCATCAGCGTTTTTGTGGCTGCCTAGAAACCTTTTGTACACCACATTGTCAAGTCAACACAATCCTTACCACTCAGGAAACAAATTCCTCAATCAGTGCCAGAGAGTTCTTAGCACTGTGGTAATTATGTTTCAGTTTTCTAGGGAGAGTTATCTTTGACTGCTGATTTAGCAGAAATTAACTGAATGCATGAAGGGTTTTTGAGCTCCTCTTATGCATAAAATATGTGGGCTGGGATGCCAGCATGATTTTTCCAGAGAGTATGTGGTGTTATAATTCTTTTTCTCACAGCCTCATGGCATTTCCACCACCATCATATTTTCTGTCTGTAGATTTTGCATATTGGTTTACATTGGAAATGTAAACTGCCTTAGCCCTGTGGCCCAAAGTTGCTGTAGTAAGTTCTGGGACAGTGCCAAAAATATACAGCTAGAATGGGGAGCCTAGTGGCTGTTGTAAAGTGTGTTGTTCAAAGAACAAAAAGGTCTGTCTTGCTGTATGATTTGTTTTTAAACAGAGAGGAATAGCAGTGCACCAATGGCTGGGCAACTGAGCTTGATAGAAAGGTGGGCATTCTAGTCCATGGAGATTGCTGTCCAGCAGCAGCATTATGTGGGAATGTAATACAGAATACATAAAATCCTTCCTGGTCCTTGATGCCAGTTATTGCTGGTGTTACTACAGGAGTGCTGTGTGACTGAAGAGAAGTGAGACCCAGGACAGGTTTCCTAGAAAAAAAAGGGAAAAAAATAAAGATCCCTGAGTCAGAACTATTCAGAGCAGGCCACTAAAGCATCCAGTAGTTAATGAAATAGGATTTGCTGAAGTTATTTTGCAATTGAAAGTAGGTACCATAAACAGGGAGGTGACTAATTAGTATATGAGTCTTTGATTAACTGCCTGGACTAAAAGAAATATGAATTACCAGGGGTGTTGCTTCTGTGGGAAAATGTTTGTGACAGCTGTATTTGAGTCGCAGAGGAAGAAGGGTGGAAAACAAAAGAAAGCATATGTGCTGTTTTGACATATTCTAATATGATTTGTGAATGCTTTGTTAGCTTTATGGTAGATATCTGTTTGCTGTATAAATAACTTTGGGGGAGGTGTGCTCTGGTATATTGGGAAACGGTTTTGTTGTAATTATTTTGCTGGAAGTATTACTTACTTCCCTAATCTGATATTTTTGTCCTCTTTTATGTACTATTTCTGTTAAAGTCAGCTGAAACTCCAGCATATAAAGACTGCAGGACTGTGCTTTGAATGCAAAGATCTTAAAGAAGCAATTGTCAATAGCTGTTTGACAATCTTGGTATTTTCTTGTGCTATTTTTCTTATGATCTGCAGTGCTTGTTGAAAGCTTGGTTAACCGAGAAAGAAGAGGCTTTGAGTAAGGTCCAGACGAGCAACTTTAAAGATCAAACAGACCTGAGTGTGAATGTTCGAAAACTAGCAGTGAGTATTGATATCCTGCTCTATCCCATCAAATCTCATAGACTAGATGAGTGGCAAATTACTAGTTTGACCTTAGTAGGGGCTGTGAATGTGTGATACATTAGAAGTCAGGCCAACATTCTCTCCTTGCCAAATTCTTGCACTTGAATTTAAAAAATATGTACTACTTACTCCATGGCCATTCCATGTTGGTGTGCGAAACTCTGGAACAGCTATCCTAGATTTTTGACAGGGCTTGGATGTTATTGCAGGCTACCAGTCAGCTGTGCTTTCCAAAGTATAGGTTTGTGGTTTTTTTAATTTCATTGGAGTAGCTTGTACCTGAACTAATCATTTGTAACTGTTACTAAAGAAATACTGCTGGTTGCTCTAGGAGATGTTACAAGGATGTGCTCTTTAAAAATAGTGTCTGTTAGTGCTTTTTTTACACAAAAGAGCTGTTCATCTGGCTCAGGAAGTACATCTTTCACCCTATCACCACCCTTTCAGCCCCTTAGCCATGGAATTAAAGCTTAGGGGAAGTAGAATACTTGATGTCATATTTTAATCTTTTCTTTTTACTACAGATTTTAAAAGAGGACATGGGTATGAAACGACAAACACTAGACCAGCTGAATGAACTAGGTCAGGATGTGGCCCAAATCCTTGGAAATGGCAGAGCATCCAGCAAAATTGATCAGGATCAAGAAGAACTAACTCAGAGATGGGACAGTTTGGTTCAGAAGCTAGAGGATTACTCTAACCAGGTATTTACTTTAGCCTTTATTACTTTTTAGCTTTTTATATGACTGTATGTATGCAAACTTCACTGTGTCAGCAAAATTGTCCAGGCATCAGGCTGGAGAGGTAGGTGAGTGCTTTTTCACGTGGGGCTGAAAAAAGCTGCCTGCATTTTTGGTCTCCAAAACCCCAAGTTGTTAACCTGACTAGTACTATTACTCTGTTCTCACACAGATTAAGCTTCATTTTTCTGATGAGTAAAGCAGGCTTGCCATGTATTAACAGTCAATGCAAATGCCTTTAAACATTATAAGAGTGCTGGGACTGGATTAAATCTGATACTAAAAGAAAACAAAGGCAAAACCCAAAGCCCAGAATAGATAAATAAATGGGAGTCATACAAGTATTTATGCTCTGTGAGTATGATTTCTCATCTGTTGAAAATAGAGTAGTTGTTTGTTTGACATGTAACGATGATAGCCAAGCTGGATTGTTCAATGTTTATTTTAGTATTTTGAGTGCTTGGTAATGTTTTTATTTAGACAGAACTCCTACTGGATTCTGTGAGGGTTTTATTTGACAGCTTTATAACTCATATGTGCTTTTTTTGTGATGTTACTATGTTGTTATGGTGAAAACCACGGCACTAATTCATGATCCGTTTAGTGTATAGTGAATGAGTTGTGCAGTCTGAGTAGGGGTTCTTTTCAGCCATGTGGCTTTAATTTGTTCTTGTGTTTGAGTTAAAGCACTAGAGAATGCCAGTTCCTGTCTCCATCCCTTCACTCCCCTTAAATATCAAACACATACTTAGAACTTACAGGTTGAGTCTCCTGGGACTTACCTTATAACCTGATAAAGAGCATGGGAGGTTTCTATTGACTTGAGTGAATTTTTGGGTCAAATTCACTGTGTATCAGCTCTTTATGAGATTTAGACTTGGTTTTATAGTGTAAAAATACAAAATGTAGAATTGCTATCAATAAACTCCAAGTACCTTGGTTCTTTTTGTGAGCAAATTCTGAAAGAAAATACGTATAATGCTCATTTTGTTAATAGTTTGCTTGGACTGGCGTGATTCTAGCTGAACTGAGAATTTTGATGCTTGATTCCCATCTGTAAAATGAGAATAATGATCTTTTTCTCTGGAGTGCATGTGTGATAAAGGTGCTTCATGACAGCTTGATGTGGTCATTTGGGGGAGTGAATGAACAGGCTTTTATGGCTGAATTAAAGAAAATAAGAAAAAGCAACTAAGCTTGTGTAAAAATGTTACGTAATCCTTGCCCTAAATTATTTTGTGTAGGTAACTCAAGCTGTAGGAAGCGTAGGAATGTCACAGGTTTCACAGAAGACTGCTGCAGAAACACCATTGAAGGAACAGGTAGTGGTTAAACAGTCCAGACAGGAGTTGCCCCCACCGCCACTCCCAAAGAAAAGGCAAATTCCAGGGGACAGTGAAGCAAAGAAAAAGTAAGTATATGTCACTACCATTTTCGCTTGCTCATTAGATGCTACAGAGACTGTCTTGGCTTTTGATTCTTCTTCTATGCAAGTGAGCAGTACTTCAGTAGCAGTTGTGAGGTTGGGCCTGGGGGCTTGACTAGATTATCTCCAGTCATCCCTTCCAACTCTGACAATTCTGTGATTCTCTGAATGGGCATGTAATGTTATATACAGCCTTGTTTTCAGAGCAACAGAAAACCTGTAGCTTCCATTAATTTAAAAGGAAAATAGGGATGTTTTGTTTCTCACAGAAGCAGGTCTTCAGTCCTTTGTACCTCAGCTCCTTTGCTGAAAAGATAGAGTTATATTTACTTTCTTTAGGAAAAACATCTTCTCATCTTTGCTTAAAAGGTGGCACTTTGATCTATTATTTATTTCTAATCTCCATAAAATATATGCAAAAACCGGAAGAAACTGCACAAAAAAAGAGGCTCAGAAACATTTTCCATCTCCCTTGTATTTAGAAGTAAGAATAATATTACACTGGTGTCTCCTTTGACAAGTATTTCTGGAGTGGCTGGCTGGTTTGCCTATATAGACTCATAGAATGATTTGGGCTGGAAGGGACCTTAAAGATCATCTCATTCCAACCTCCCTGCTGTGGACAGGGACACCTTGCACTAGACCAGGTTGTTTAGAGCCCCATTCAACTGGGTCTGGAACACTTCCAGGGATGGGGCATCCACAGCTCCTCTGGGCAGCCTGTTCCAGTGTCTCGCCACTCTCATACTGAAGAATTTCTTCCTTACATGTGATCTGAATATACTCTCTTTCACTTTAAAAGTTACTCCTTGTCATATAAATACACTTCCCAATTGAGTCCCCCTCCACTTTTCTTGTAGCCCTCCTTTGGGTACTGGAAGGCTGCTATCGAGTTTTCTGTTGAATTCTCTTTATTAACTAGCATACCTAAAATTAAAGGAATTGTTTCAAGGTAAATTAAGAAATTAAATGCTGTATGCTCAACATTTTGCTTTTTGTGCTTGGCTGAGGAAATGAGCATTTCCTTGAAGTGTTACTGGTTTAAATCACTGTCAGGTCATTTAGAGATATGATAGAAGCTGCATCAAGACTAGGGAGTTGCTGTGCTAAGTGATGTATATTTGTGCAATGAAGAAGAGATGTTTATTCATTTTTTCTGGAGGAGGAATGGAGGTTTGAAGGGGTGAGGAACCTGCCCAAACCCTCTTGAGGACACTGGTCAAACCGTCCAAGCTCTGGTGGGGGTGGTGTCTGCGTGTGGGTGTACCAGGGCAGTAAAGCAGTCAGCAACCCATTCAGATTTTGAAAGCAAAAAAATGTTTTATCTGTCATCTGTTTTCCTAGAGTTCAAAACTGTATGAAAAACAGTTTTTGTGTGTTTCCATTTACTTATGTTGAAACCAACAAATGACCAATAAGTGGAATTTTGCCAGTTTTCCCATGGAAGCTTTGAGCGATTGACAGTTGCATTTATTGGGGTGCTGTTATTTCATGTTAGGATTGACACTGTTAAATAGTGTAATTGTAATATGACCTGACTGGTGGTTTCTACAACGTATCTGTCCAGCTCTCAAGTTCTGTACAGTACTGGTTAATTTCCGAGTTGATTGGAGTTCTTTTTTGGTCCTGTTAGGTTGTAGTTTAGAGGGTGGAGGCATAAGAAAGTTGTTAGTATAGACATGTCCACTGTAGATAAATCCAGTAAGTTATAAGCTGATCTTTAGTCAGTGAAGTGTGCAAAAATGTTTGTCAGCTGTCACTGCCAGTGTTAGCTTTTCCTTCAGACAAAATAGTGTTGCAGACTTACAAAACTTAGAACTGCAGTTCTTATTTGTCTTGTTCCTGAGGTTTAGTTTATTGCTTTCAAAGTACTCGGCATGGAGAGATCTGTTCTGTAACATATTAAAAGAAACAGTTATAGTTTGTGTGAAGCTATGTGTAAAAAAAGAGAGATAAATTGCACCATATATTCTCAATTTGGTCCTGAAGGCTAATACTGTGGGTATAATTTTTATTATGGTAGGCTTTTGGGGGTCTGTCTCTACTCTACTTCCTGTGAGTGGCAATATGAGAAGCATGGATTTTGTGTACAGTCTTGCTGGTTTCGGATCAAATAATGTGCTGAACTTTAAGACTTTTGATTTTTGAGACAGAGTGACTGAATGGGGAAAAAATGAAATAAAAACCAAAAAAGAAACCACTGTCTGACCTTTTAAACTAGGTTTGATGCTGAAAGTGCTGAGCTCTTGAACTGGATTTCAAAATCAAAATCTGCCATTCAGGCTGCAGACATCAAAGAATATAAGAAGATGAGAGAGACTTCAAGCATGAAAGAAAAGTTGAAGGTAAAATGGGGAGATAGAGCATGTTTCAGTGAATAGTATACTTTGTATCTAAGCTGGCTGTCAGCTGGAGGTGTGAGCTGATCCACATGCTTTGAGGGGATTAAGTCTTTTAGTTAAATAGTCTCACAACTGGGCATACATGGAAATCTCTGACCAGCTGGACACATTTTTTGCTGGTGTTGTTGCATAATCCAGAGGAAATTTTAAAAACATATATTATTGATGTCTCCGTTGGAGTTCTGAAAAATGTCTGTCTTCAGGATTATTATCTTTTACACTAAGTAGCATATTTTGGTTTCATGTTTCACAGTTGGAAATGGCCTTGATTGACACCACTTACATAATTTTGGTAGAGATAGGCCAGTGGGGTGCTCAGAGACCCCTTGAATCATGCTGTGCCACTCCTCAAACACTGTACCACCCAGGGTCCAAAGTGGGTTGTTGTTTATAATGCTTGGACACGTTGTTTGCTCTATTAATTTTGGAGAAAACCTGATTGTTTCAGCTTGTGTGCAGTATTGCTGACCTGCAACAAAGACTACATAATTTTACAGAAGCTTGTGGGAGCTGTGAAATAGCCATTTGATTTTCTATTCCTTCTGTGTCAGGAATGTATTCTTGCCTTTTTTTGGTTCTTGAGCATGCTTAGTTAATGAAGGCTTACTGGAGCTTTAGCAGGACCTGAATCTGCTTTTGAAATCAAAAACAGTACTTAAAAATATCTATAAAGAGGCTCCTCCTTAGTGCTGTAGTGCAAAATGGTGCCAGTAGGAATGTTTGGAATGACAGTACTGTTGGAAATAAAAACCAAAACAACCATCCCAATATTTTATTTATAGATCTTTATGAATGTTTATAGCTCCTTAAAAGAGAGGCTCTGAGATGAACACCAGGTTCCCATGAACAGTACTGTTTTTAAATGATTGGACTGTAAGTGGATAGGACAGAGTTTGTTCTTCCCAGCTGTGCAAATAAGTGCATGCTTCTGAATTTATCGTAGCAAGTCTAAACCAGAGCAATGACCTTTGACATGAGGTTCAAAAAGATTTTAGTTTGGAGATACTTTGTTGTAATCACAGAGGATATTCAAGCTGTGGTTTTGTGGCCAAGGAGCTCATGTTTCCTCTGTGGATGTATTCTACCTATTGACTCACAAAGGAATATTCACCAATATATGTAACTTGTGGAAGGAGCTTGTTCCTTTAAAAATCTTGGTCGTCACAGAGAATTTCCCTCTCCAAATCTTTGTAGGAGAGTAAAGTACTACAGCTTATGAGAATGGATTACTAGTGTACTATAGTTCTTGCTATGTGGACTTCTAGGAAACAGATCTGTTGTTCCCTTCTACTGGAAATCACAGTAGAAACTGTAGAAATGAAGACTATTAAGAAGGTCTTTTCTCCACTGGTTCACATTAGAGAATTACAATTGAATTTTTGATCACAAGTGACTTGTTTTAGCTGGTGTCTCAGTATCTTACTTCATGTTGTGGGATCATCAAGCTTTTAAGCAGTATTTTATTCCTGGTGCTGTTGTACTGATCTCTTGCATGCCTGGTACTTGTGAGAGATAACTCCTTTTGCATTTCTTTTCTGAAAAGCAGAACTAACATGTACCTCAGAAGGTGTTGTATCTAGGAAAACTGGATGTGTTTTGGGTAGTAGTGGAAAGATAGATATTACTTGGGGGAAAGAGGGAAGTCAAGGAAAATAACCCTTGCTGCCACTGTATTCTTTTGGGATTCCCTTGAAGGTGATTGAAAAGGAAAGAGCTGAAAAAAGCCAGAAGTTAGATGAACTGAAGCGAAGTGGACATGTTCTTTTGGATCAAATGGGAAAGGGTAAGCAACTTCGAGGTTTTTCTCTTTTGTGATTTAATCAGTTGAGTTGCTGGGAAATAATGTTGAAATACATTATCTCCAGTTAAGCATTGCAATTTATTCCTTTCCTCTCCCTTAATTTTCATTCCTTCATTGGTCATTGTTACTGTTATCTAGTTAGTTATGTATTTTGTTTTTATTAAACTTTTTAGAAAGGCAAGATTATTACTCATTAATGTGCCTGTGTTCATTTGCAGTCTTTTAAGGAGTATTTTGAGAAATTATTTCTATTTCAGTAACAATGTCAGTTACATGCTTTTGAGAAAGTTTGATTTTAAGTAAAAGTTTTAAAACATAATTGCTATAGAGAAGTGAAAATTTTGAAGCCAAATTTAAACTTGATACATATATGTGTATCTCTTTTTTTCATAGTTCTATCTATTTTTGTAGAAACTGTCAGTGTGTTTTTAATGATAAAGTTGCACTTTATGGCTCAAAGGCAGGAGAAGTCTATATGATTGGGAAAATGATTGTCAGTTAAAACACTTATCCATGGGATCTTATAATTGACATCCATGGAAGTTGAATCTTTAAGCCTCTTGTTTCATATTGTAAAAAACTCCATCAGTGAAATGATACCTCTATAAAAGAGATGTTCATATCATCTAGAGGCAATCTTTTAGGTCTTCTAGGCACTTGACTTGTGAAGTTGTTATCACTGGTAGCATTCAGACAGGAGAGAGGATGGTATCACTGTCTTGAATAATGACCTGCATCCCTTTTGGGAACTGCTGATTTCCTTTGGATTTCTCAGCAATTCTCATTTTTTGCCGTCCAACGCTTTGCTCATATGCCCCAATTTACTAAGCATACCCAGTCCTCCCCTCCTTGCCTAGTGCAGCTGAAGCTTTTTACAGTGGGTGCCATTGCCCTGAAGCTGATGGCTGAAAGCCGCTGATTCGACCTGGAGCTGGGTTTATAAAAATTTTCAGATGTTCCTATTTTCAAACCTGAACAGAAATCCTCCCTTTTTCTTCTACAAACCCCTTTAGCTGTCATAGGTCGTGGCTATGAAACCAGCATCTGTTGATCATAATGAGAAATGCATAGTTGGAAAGCTGCTTTGTATCAGCAAAAAATAAGGTCAAGAATTTGCTTTCTAATTGCTTATTTTCTTAAAGGCTGGGGTCTATAGAAAATAACCAATCTACAGCCCCTAATTTTGTTAGGGTCTGATACTATATTCTGTCCAGCTCAGGCTCACAGCCTTTTTTCAGACCTAGGCCCAGCTACACCTGTGTGGAATACTGCACAGCACTGGCACGTGTGTGCCCACATCCATTTCTATCCTGGGACATGTACAGGCTGTGCCATACTGTCAGTGACTGATCTTTGTGTGCATGCTGCTCCCGTGGGGCTGCAGCTGCTGTGGTGTTGGTGTGCCAAGCCTGTGGCCAGTGTGTGAGCACAGGGATCTATGGAACAGGGTCATCAAGTGCTCTTGTTGAAGCTGCCTGGCTGCCCTGACCAGAGCTTTGGGCTCTGCTTGTGCTAGAGTGGTTCTGCAAAAAGACCCATCCATGTGTCTTTCCTCAAAATTGGAGTATCTCACTCTACGTTTTCCTAGAAATATAAAGCTGAAATGGTGATAGTAATAATAAGTATAGATTTATAGATATTGGACTTGGAATCAAAGCATTTTGTATGTTAATGTGAAAGTGCACCTGTATTTGAAGAGGAAAGGTTAAATGCCTGTTAATGAAAATATGTTGCAGTTAATATAACAATAATTTGTGTAATTGTTGCAGAAGGACTTCCTACATTGGATATAAAAACTGTGATGGAGAAAATTTTGTTGGGGTGGAAAGATGTGGTTCAAAGTCTAGAAGAAGTGGCCAGAAAGATAAAGTACCAGGAAGATATAAATGCTTATTTAAAGGAAATTAATGAGCTTGAGAAGACTTTAATTGAGAAGGATGACTGGCTTAAAAATGACGCTTCTTCAGCATCCCAGTCCTCAGCAGTCCTGAAAGACTTATGTCGGGTAAGTCTGGCAAAACTTGTTAATTTTGACTGGAAGCTGTCAGAAGCACAGGATGCCCTAGAGGAGCTTAGCCTAGTCAGTAAGATAACTTGGTTTCTAAGGCATGCAGGGCACCTGATTTGGCTGGAAGATTTTGGTATCTCTGTCACAGACATTCTTTAATGTTGTCACCCTAGTAACGTGGATGAGCTGTGCTGCAGTAGCCTACTAAAATCTTTCTGTTTACAGGGAAAGTGTGAATTTTGGTTTTGGTTTTTATCTTTTACAGGAGGAGTTAACTCATCTTGTAAGCCTGAGTCCACAGTTGGAACATCTGAAAGCCACCTGCAAGACACTCACCTCTCAGCCCATGCCTCCAAATTTCATTCAGGAGAACTTGAGTGGTTTTCTTGATCACTTCAAGTTGACTCATCAGAAACTAGAGGAACGTCACCAACAGCTGAAAAAAGGTAAATAAATAAACATAAATACATATGTTAACACAAAGCCTTCTGCTTACTTCTGTTTTGGCTTTTTTTTTGGTTTGTTTTGAGCTGACTGAAACCTCATTGAATTCTGGTAGTTTTTGTATTGATTATGCCAGGATTTGGGTCAAACTGACAAAATTATTTTATTCACCTGGAAGAATATGGCTTCCTCTGTGCACAATTCAAAAATATATCATTCCATGGTGTTAAAAACAATTATGCAAGGATGCAACATTCCTGAAACCTCATTTAACTACATAGCAAGACATATTTAAGGCAGATGATATAGCTCAAAAATCTGTCTCTCTCTGGCACTTACAGAAATAAATTAGTCTAGAAATGAGAAACAGAAGATTAGGAGAACGTTGTAAAATGGAAGTCTGCGTGTGAAATTTATTCTTTCTCATAGCTTTGAGCACATTAGTCATACATAATCCTTTTGGAAATTTCATCTTTGAAGTGATTTGGAATCTGGCTTGCTTTTCAGGCAGTTTCTACTTCGATTGTTGTTGCATTAAAAATTTCATTATGAACATTCAAACCAGTCATGCTGGTTTCTAAAGGATTTTAAATGTAGTGCATGAAATATGCAGTTCTGGTAATATGTTACAGCTGAAGAGCAACAGCACAGACCTGTAAGAGATTTTTTTTTTTCTTAGTTTTTGTTTCAGAGGAATTTGAGGAAGTGTCTTATTAACAGCTCCAAGTGGAACACTGTATTCTGTGTGTAATAAAAATAGGCTCAATTACTAAATTGTTAGGCTATCTATATAATGTGTTGCACCAGGCCTGCATACTTCAGTTATATCCATGCAGAAAACTGTACGAATAAAGTATCTGTCAGCCATGTTCATGTTACAAGGGTATGTTTTTGTTCTTACAGTGAAGAGTTATTATTTTATAGCCATTTTGAGTTCATGTACTTGTAAGTTATTTTATTGGTATTTTGTATTTTGGTAATTATACATCATGTGTCAAAAATACTTTTTCTATTTTTGTGCCACACATCACTTGAGATGTTATTGGTGTACTTGAACCAGTTGTTGCTTGGTAGAAACACCATATATATTCTAATGCATTAAATTTGTGTTTGTGTTTTTTTTTGAATGAGACAACCAGCAGAGAAATTATATTGCTGAAGAGCAGAGGGAAATGTCAGTTCAGGGTTTTAGCTGTTTATTTACAGCATAGTTCGAATTGCTGCAAGGTAAAAACTTCCAGAGCCATGTTAACTGGTGGAAACAACTGGTGGTGTGACCTAGGCATTTGTGAACTTGGCAGGCTTTGACTGACAGGTGGCCAGCTCCTCTCATGGCTCCTCTTTGAGCCTCTGAAAATTCCCTCGTGGAGTGCTACTCAGTCCCATCTCTATGGGCATTTTTTTAAATGGGAATTGACTCAATTTTTTTGTCATCAGGAGGCTATTTTAACTATTTTCTTCTCCTTCAGGATTTGCTGTAGTTTGGTTACAATGCACCTATATGCTTTTTATTAAACTTTTTTCCTCTCTTTAAATTGATCCTGGCTTTTTGAGAAACGAAGCTGGATAACTCTGATTCTCTCTAAAAATTTTGACTCATTTTTATAAATGGCAGGACAGTTCTGTCAGTAAGCTGTTGAAAAGCTGCCTAGTGAGTCAGAACAAGGCTTACTTTTCACTTGTGGCAGTAACAAGATTGCTTATGAATCCAAGGCCAGAGAATGTGCATACCACAGTACAGGACTTACAGGCAAAATCCTGTTTGCTGCAGTTATTCCAATTGGCTGTTTTCATTATGAAATGCCAGTGAGGTGCTGCCTCCTGCCTGGGATTCCACAGAGGGCTGGATCGAACAAATTTTAAGATGTGGTTGAAGGTGGCAAGCAGATACTCCATCCAAATTTTAATTCCCTTTTTACTCTTCCTAGATAGTGTCTCTGTTCTGGCAACAGGCTGAAAGCTGCTATTTTTATATATTTGTGTGGGTACATATATTAAAAAAATGCAAAAAAGCAACCAAAACACAAGCCCACACTAATGTGTTTTATGTGTTTATATATGTATGCACACAGATATATTTAGAAATACTAGCTTATATAGTTCCAATATATAGTGTGTATAGTTAATTTAATATGTAATATATGGCTATTATATATGCTATACTATGTTTTCTATGTATAGTAGGTATCTGTGTGTGTGTTTGGAGATAAATATGTCTGAAACTTGAAACTGCAAAATACTGAATTTGGGTAGTTTATATATTTTAAGTACTATGGATTATTATTGATATAATAATATATAATTTAAATACTATCAATTCTACCACCTCACCCATCCAAACAGATTTAGGTGCTTAAGTGTATAAAAAAAATTCTGAAAATGGGATTGAGTTTGTAAATTTTGAGAGGTTGCATATTTATTATTATATTCTATGTAATATATTTGCATATTATATATCTAATATTTTTAAAGGAGAAACAATGCTATCAGCAGAAGAGTTTTTTAGCTCTTGGAAAGTTGATTATGTTCACACCTCCTATGATTTGGGTTCAAGTCCTTACCTTGAATTTTGTTTCCTTACTGTTTTACATGGTACCAGAGACAGAAAGCCGGCCGAGCCAGGAGTACGTGGAGTCCCTGCAGCAGCTGAAGGAGGCGCTGAGCAAGCTGGAGGGCGAGCAGCACTCCACTGCCAGCGGGCTGAGCGAGCCCAGTAAGGTTGAGATCGCCCTGCAGCAGGCAAAGGTAACTCTCACCTTTGTGCTGAAGTAAGGAGGTTGCTCCACTGCTGCCACCCTCTGTTCTCCTGCCGTGTTTTCAGTGGGGTAGCTAACACTGCTCAGAGGGATGTCAGGGATGGGGTGTGGAACCCACTTCTGGAGGTGGCTTGCTGGGTTATCAGGCTGCTGAGGGATGTGTCCAGGCGAGGGCTGGGTATCTCCCGTCAAGCCTGCAAGACTTCACAGCTTCTCTTGCTGCCTGTGCCCGGAGATGAGGCTGAGAGCTGGGACTGCTCAGCCAGGGGAAAAGGACCTCAGCTGGCCTTGGTGGCTTCCCCAAGCACTTTCTGGTGTATCTCCTGGTGCTCAGGAGTTCCAAAACGGATGTTAGGGCCCCAAGAGCATCCCTCTTCTAGAGGCTTGGTTGGATCACCTCATCCAAGGTCTGCTCCTCTGTTGCCAAGTGCAGTTGTGAGGAAAACCAGGAGCTGGGAGCTGCCCCTTTCTGAGTTGTACCACAGTCATGACTGTGCCTGGCCTGATGGGCTTTCTGTCCTTGGGATGCCATGTCCCTCCCTAGGGCTGGGTGGGCTCTCTGACCCTGCCTCTGCTCTCCTTAAGGGACTGTGGTCTGCAGGCTTGCAACCCTCCCCTCCAAGCACTGGGTAAAGCCTACCCAGGTGTGAGGGGTCTGCCTGCTTAAACTGTCTAAGGGTCGGCTGGTTAACAAACCCATCCTGCTTCATCCTGCTCGAATGTTTGGAGAGAGTAGCTGTACTTCAGATTGTCTTTCAAAGGGAAACAGTACTGGTGAGCCATAAAGGTAATTAATACAAAAATTCTCTCCATTAGAAACAATATTTTTTTTGTGTTGTGAGCTTATAAAGTAGACAAAAATTTATGGATGACAGTTGCTTTGCAAATATCAGATACTGAGGTAGGGATGGACCTCTCTTCAGGGGAAGAATCGTGCATCTCCAGTACTTCTTCCCTTTTTTTGTTTGTTTGTTTAAAAAACTAGTAAACAAATACTTCCCTGCCTCTTCCACCATCCCCCACATCCAGAAATATTTTTCCCTTTGTGGTGGCCTAATAAGGCTGCAGGTGACTCTGGAGGAGCTCTTAAGCTCTGGTTGCTGGGTGCAGAGAGGTTGTTATATCCTTCTCTATTTGGCAGTGTGATGATTTTTAGAAGTCCAGTAAACAGAGGTGTTCATCCTTTGGGTTTTTTTTGAACCAGAAGATTAAAACAAACTTTGATTCTTTGGTTTTCTCTTTAGTGTTGCTTCTATATTGTTTAAATTTGGCAGAGATTTTCTGGTCCATATGCTGTGTGAATTGCAATGGCATTTGGCCTTTGGAGGCTTGTCTTTTCATGCCTCTGCCCAATTTTCTTCAGAGACTAATTACCCTGGGCATGCTATGCTATTGTAGGTGCTTTAATGAGAGTGACCAGAGAGGGGAACAAACTGTAGATGAGGAGCTGCTTGTGGACCTTGGAATTGTCCAGCTCTCTCTGCACTGTAGCAGGCACTGAATAGTGCTTCATCTGTGGTCCCCTGCACAGAAAGCCCTTGTTTTCTGAAGCACGCATTCCTCTTTCCAGCCTCATTGCTGCCTCTCTGCTTGTCTTAGAGGAAATGGTATGCTTTCCAGGAAAAGAAACACGATAAATGTAAAGTAGATTTGAAAACGTGAACATTTTAAAAAAGATTCTTCTTCAGAAAAAATACAGCAAAATATGTATGCACACATCCTGTTTGTACACATTAAATGTATATACTAGAAAATTAAGTCCATTAAATTAATAATAACTTCATGTGTTCATTGCAAATTTCTCTTAAGCAAATTTGGAGCAGGATAGTCAAAATGATGTGTTCAATGAAATGGCATTTTTCTTATTTTTGCTTATACCTTCAGCTGTTATTTTTCATATTAGTAAATTAGCTCTTTCAAATCAAGTGACTCGTTATATCAGCAATGTCATAGTGAATATATTCAGATTGTATCCTCCCTGTATCCCATCTGGAAAAGTAGTTTTCAAAACTTGAGTATCCAGAGCTTTTTTTGCAACTAAGACATTAAATTTTACTTTACAAAACTTGGAAGAACACACTCAGCTGGTTTGCATGGGCTTTTAAAACAAACAAACTCGTGGGGGGAATGAAAATACTGAGGTCCTGTTCTGTGTGCACTGCAGTTTCCTCTGTGAGTGCAGTGCAGCACAGCCATTGCATTGCCGCTTGAGTGGCAGTACTGCCCGACACACGAGAGGTGTAGGTGCCTGGGCGTGTTTAGCTGTGAGGCCAAGCTTTGCTACCCCTTCTGTAGTCTCTGCTGCTGCACCAGTGGAGCAGCTGAAGGTTTTGCTGCTTAAAAGATTGTTTGGACATCTCTGCTGCAATAAGTACCGTAACCAGAGTGTCTCTCTTCACTGAGTCTACCCTCTGCACAATGAAACTTATGATGTACTTGCACTTGTATGTAAGTGTGTACGTGTTGTATGCCTAATACTGGAAGGAGACTTTTTTTGCTTTGTTATAGACAGCTTGTGAGACACTGGAAGCCCAGAAGCCCAGGGTAGATAAACTTGCTGAAGAAACGAAGGCTTTGGAGAAGCACGCATCTTCGGATATCAAAAACACCTACGTGCAAGAGTTCAAGGAAGTGCAGGGACACTGGGACAAGTTAAAGATCAAGATTTCCAAAGATGTTAAACTGCTGGAGGAAATTATGCCCAGGTTGAGAATATTTGAGGTAAAATAAAAGGATTTTTTTATTTTGGTTGCATAACTCGGTTGCTTTAGAGACCTTTCTTTCTCTGTTTCTGCAGGAGCCTAGATGAAACTGATTGAGAAGTGGAATGTTGATGATCCACTAGTCTGGCAGAGGCTGAAAGCAAATATAGTATATTTGTAGCAGCGTAGAGGTGGACTTCTAATGTGCCTAGGATATTATTTTGTCTTCTAACAGAAATACTTTTCACTTAAAATTAGTGTCCCTCTCTTTCCATACCAGAAGCAAAGTTTATGCTAAGGTCAAGGGCGTATCAGCTGTGCTGTTGATCCCAGTTGGGGCTGATGATCTTCTTCTATGTGATTGTGTCAGATGCCCACTACCTGGAAGTGTAATTCCATGCCTGCTACAGAAAACCTGCTCCTTTCAAGTGGGGTTTCGGTCAACAGTAATGAAGAACTAGTACAAGGAAGTTAGAAAAGGAAGTAAAGAAAGTGCTTGGGTATAGTGACTTTTCCAGTTTCAACCATAGCCTCTGAAGTGACAGGAAGGACAGTTAAAAAATTAAGGTTACTCAGCCGTCTTCCCTATTTTATAAATATATACACATGCATATGAAATCCTGCAAGACAGAAAATCCCACTGTTCTAAAAATGAAGGGTATGTAGATGTTTAACCTGTTGATAGAGCAGAGAGATAAGTGGTTAAGTAACTTAACTGAAGTGGACTCAATATTTATTGGTTTAGATTGATTTATTTGTGCTTCTTTTAAGCCCCTTTTTTGGACTATTCGTGTTCTTCTGGGGGGAGGAAAAAATTATGAAGATATATATGAAAATATATTGTCATTTAGCCAGTGGCAATGTTACTGCGACCTAAGGGTTAAATAGGCACCGTTCTTTAGTATCAGCTTGGATGTATGAGCTGATCACAGCAGTATGAAAGACCAATTGCAGTGACATTGTTTTTCCCCAGAGTATTGTTTAACTAAACTCTACATAAGTTTCATATTGTTTTCATTTTCATATTGCATTTTAAAATTTAAAGACCAAGAAGGTGCTTTAGAAATTCTCTCATGAGGAAGATACATGTGCATTAGCAAAAAAATGCATATTTCCACGTGCAATAAACATATTTTAATGTGTGGATTTATTCACATTCTTTTCCATTTAACAGAGGATGTATCATATCACGCAATTTATAAACATAAACAGCTGTCTGTGTGCTCTGTCTTCAGAACACTGGCATGCACACCACCACTTTTCCAAAGATGTTTCTCTCCATTCTTGCTCTCTCATCCCTCTTAAGCAGAAAATAGGTCCTTTATTTGGTATATTTGGTAGTGGATTCAGACTTCAATCTGACTTGGTTTTATTATTTTCTCTTTTTTCTCTCTCTTTTTTTTTTTTTTTTTTTTTTTTTTTTAGCCAGAAAGGGTCATTA